>DWPT01002833.1:0-15438 GCA_018251895.1 Agathymus mariae mariae | reverse complement strand
GGTGCAATTAACCCGTAACCGGCGCGCGGCGCGGTGGGTTGCGAGCGCGCGCACGCGGGCGGGCGATTATATCCATTGTCTCAATGTTAATGTCAATAATATGTATCTAATACACTCGAGGGTTAGTTTGAGGAAATATTTTAATTACCTCAAATTACCCATAGGTTACGTACTAACATAATCTTGAATTGTATTTATCTAAAGGTACTTTACGACTTATCTGAATATTACTTTTGAAGAAACAATCTTTATGTAAGAAACAAAGAAAAATATAAGGTTAAAAATGATAGTGTAGATACTTCGTAAAAATTATTCATAGATTATTATCATTCAGATGGTATTGTAGATAGACAGCGGATATTATGAAAGGGTTACGAATAATAGAAGGAAATCAGCTTTGACCGCCTTCAAAGAAATAGTCAAGGTTAAGTTTATTATTAGATAATGTATACGAATAGGAATATATGTATTTTATACGGTTTCATTTTAACGTTATACTCAAGTGATATAACAAATAACCGTGCCAGATTTTTCATCACATCGTATCGCGCTTCGTACCCCGTACACGGTATGGCCGTAGATAATGTACGGGATAAGTACATTTTATTTATAGGTGCAACTCACAATGCTAACAGACTAGTATGCCCACCAAATCTCTTGTGATACACTACGTGCGATATAATAAGTGGCTTCTGTACACCCATTAATAATATATTTATTAGTGAGCTCTATACTGGTTATTTTTATTCAAAATTGTGTTAACAAATATATTCAAAGTTTCGTAACAAGAAGTCTTAGTAATCAACATAGGTCCTTTTTAAAATCGTTTGCGTCAGCCATTAATGAGATTTACGATGAAACATTTTGTTGGGAAGTGCTAAATCTCTGGTTAAAAATGGTTTTCTCTTTATTTACTTCATAATAGAAATAACATTAATAGTCGATTTGTACATAAATACATACATACATAACTTACTCAATACCATTGGTTTTATTTCTCTTTATAAATATTTTTCTATGACGTACGCAACTCGGAGATCACACCAAAGAACCTATGGTTGTTACGTTTTCCCTGCAACATCTACACGTCGTATTATTAGGGCACTACACCGCTAGCAACCTATGGCAGTCCAATTATAAACGAACGTACACAAAGTCATTAGCAGCGGTATTAGAAACAATTACGATACAAACAATACCACAGATAATAGAGCGTGATCTGCGAGACAGATGGCGGTGTCGCGACATCGACGCCAGCGTCTGCGCCCGCGCCGGTCGACGCCGGCATGTCAATTGCGATAACTGCAGCTTATGTGACCTATAGCAACCGTGAATTGATCTCGCGCCTGCGCACATTATGAGAGGGCTTCAGACAATAGAGGACACCGTTGGCAACCTTCATACACCTTTTGACTTATAAAGAAAACACTGCAAGAAAAAATGTGAGTTAACCATAATGTTCTCAAAACCAAAGTATATCGGAAGCAGCAAACGATGTGATGTTAACGTACCATTGTAAGAGTCTGCATGTTGTTAAAGCTATTAAATATTTCTTTAGCGATTAAAACATCACAATATATTGATTAATTTTATAGTATTAAATTCTAAAACTATCAGCAAAAATCGATTTGGTTTTTTACTTATAGGTTATAATATTTGTTTTCAATCCATTCGATTTTGAAACCGACTGATAAATATGTTTTTCCCGGTGGATTGCTGAGTAGAGCATAGCTATTATGTCGTTTTTGTTGGCGTTATTGGCAGCCGCCAGCGCCAGGGAAGCCAACCTAATACTTTTCAGCTGTCAATTACTAGTAAATTTCATTTTGTGAAGTATATTAATTTTATTTTAATGAAGGGTGGTGTTGCCAACGTTCTGTGAACCGGAAACATTCCAATAAACTATTAGGTAGAACACCTGTTATAGGTTGCCAAGTAATGGATTGCTATGCCTATTCTAGATGCACCTAACGCCCCATATTTATGTTGGGCAACGCGGCAACGCGTTGGTGACCTTAGTGTTGCAAATGTCAATGGATGATTACTATCAGTAAACCCGCGCGTTCGTCTGGCTGCTTAAGGCATAAAAATTACTGTCACCGTTCTGATGACCAGTTCATTTTGTAGCGACCTCGCTTGCCGATCGAAGAGACACAGCTGCATACATTTATGTTACAGATAAAAGATTCCGATTCGATTATTTTTGATGTCTTATTTTAACGTTCATTTCATACGTGACGCATACAATCCTAGAGCGTTTTTTAAGTATATATTTGTCTATTCTTATCTTTAGTCAGGTTGGAATTTAATTCACTACACTTAGTTCATTTGTGGGCTTATTATTTTTTTGAATAATCAAAAGACCTTAAGTTGCCGAAGACCTTCGATAAATGTTAACGACAACGACAACAATAATAACGAGAACCGCTTTTTAAACGTAATTCAGAAGCGCCTATGTAATACCATGAGTGACTGACGCTCACCTGTGACGGAATTCGGTTAACTGGACCGAGCGCTCACCTTCACCTTCAGCACAAGCGTTGAAGCGCTTCAACAATTGCTATAAGCTTAAACGTATCAGGAACCAACACGAGCGCGGCTACAACCTAATAGAGACAAATATGAACGATAGAGTCTCGTATTAAAGCGGCAATGCTGGATAAATATTCATTTCTCTTCAGTGTACGCGGACGGCGCGATGGGTGCCACAGATATACCTACAAAATTTGAATGCGCAAGATAGTATTGTTTTAGTATTGCTAGCGGAGCTTATATTGATTAAAAAGCGTATTTACATATGAAATTTACATATGGCGTGCTTCGAATAGCAGCTATCGATTGCGCGGACATAATGTTGCAGCGTATTAATTGTGCTCGCGGTTGCAATGTCGTGCGCGCTTGGGCCGATAGCATAAAGCTGTTCCGTTGGTGCGATTTTACGATTACACTGGTTTGGGTGGGCCGGGCGCTGGTGAGGTCGCGGCTTTGTTGGGCTTTGGTTCGTAATTTGTAATATTAGTAAGCAACTTAATATGAATTAATAAGTATTTTGTTATTTTTGTCGTTAACTAACGACGAAGCTCAGCTTTCTTACGACATGCGATTTATATTTATCTTTCTTATCTTTGAGTTTGAACAAAATAATCGATTTTACCAACCTAGCTAATGTTAATAGATAGATTATCAAAAACAGAAGACTGCACGTTTTAAATAGAATGTATTGGTGAATCCGTAATATTGTATTATTATTTCAAAAACTTAAAGCTCATGAACAATATAATTTGCCAAAACGTTTTTGTATAGCCAAATTATTGTTAAATACGGCTGATGACTGCATTGTCAAATACATGACGCTTGTTTTGACCTTTTGATCGCGGTAAACTGTAATTTTAGTTTAGACCAAGTACAAGGAACAATGAAAGTATAATAGCATAAGTCACATTTTTATAAATTTCCTACCCAATCTTGCTAATGTTTTTGCTTTACCCTAACACTATGTCCATTTATATTATGCGTATTATAAAGCAATTCGCGCAACACTTGAGTGTGCACACCATAAGTATCATAATACACCTAATTTCTATTACTCAGGTAGTCTAAAATAGATCGCTCTTCGCAATAAGACTACCTTTTGTTTGCACCACTTTTTGATTGAATAATTTGATTTATTAACAGTGTAATCCGATATAAAAAAATGACTATACATTAAAATCTATGCTGCACTGTCATATAATCGTAGCACTCCGGAAGGGTAGCGGGGTTCACCTGTCCATAAACGTACTTTATTATATGATCCTTTTTCAGCGGCGAAATAGTCCGCATTTCCCCAAAAAGAGAATAAAATATGTCATGTTTAAAAAGTCACAAATAAAAAAAAATGAAGTGTCGGTAGTCGCAGTGCATCTTTGACAAGCGTGTCACGTCGTAGACGCGACCCTGCGCCGTCGTACTGAAATCGCATGCAATAGTTCGCCGTGGTGATTAGGTCGATTAAATGAATGTGATTGGTTGTGTGTTCGCTTGCTTCACCGCTCAGAGAACGGGGTTGTGTGAGGACATCATTTATTGTTTTGTTCAATTGTAGGTTCTATGTATGTTGACTGGAAATATTAAAATGACACTTGCATTATATTATCCATCGTTCATCATTACAACCCATACCGTCGCACTGCTAGAGTCTGATCTCCTCTCGCAACGAGAAATGTTCAGGATACCTAAATATTAATGTTGTCTGACGAACCCGTAGCCCAGTTGATGGTGACCCTGCCTGTCGAGCGAGGGGCTCCGGCTGCGATTCCGGCCGGGGCCGATACTCGTATTTATTGTTCTCGTTGTGTCATGGCTGTCTGTGATGTCATATTTGTGTATGGCCATGTCACTCGCATCTCAGGGAATCCTAGTGTGTGAGGGAGTGTGACGTCTAAACGTTTATTGCAAAAGGAATTGTTACTTTATGTTACATACGTACACACACACACACACACACACACATAACATTATTAGGTTTACTGGTATTTTACATAGCCTATCATCTGTTCAATCACGTGTCACACTACATACCTATGTTCTCGATTATTCTCGAGACATACACGAGAAGCTCAACAGATTTATATGTATGGTGGTGTAGTTATCGGAGAGCCAGCCTCGACAAAATGTATACCAACAATAAATGTATAGCTATACTTACTTAGTAATGGAATGTTTCATGTGTTCATCATAGCAATGGTAGACAATTGCAATGCAACTGGACACATTTATAAACACAACCTCCAGCTTGATCCACAACGCTAACGACATGTACCTCGAAGACTGAGTTCACCTAGAACTGGAGATCTCCTACGAGGTGGCAGCATCCCCTGTATACCAGAACACCACGGTTGCCCGTGTGATATTTTGATATAAATAAGAATAACAAAAACATGTTTACGTGAAACTTGACGCGGATAAGTGTAGGGTCGACGTCTACCGGTAATTATAGCTAATATATTGAATGTTCGCCACAAATGAGCTACCGAGGAGTTATCGACAGAAAAACACGAGGTTCTAATTGCTGAAATCCGCCATTAGCTTGCGCCATCATAATGACAAGGGTATAATAATTATAATGGAGTCGGTAAACGTATAATCTATCGAAACCAATAATAAAATCATTATTAGCCACCCAGCAGTTCGAACGCAATCGACCTCAAAGAGACTAACCTTAAGAGACTTACCTAAGCTGAGAACACACTACTCAAACGGACTAGCTGATATTATTGACATAACGAGTGCTCAGTATACTGTTTTTGTACTATAATTTGATATTAACGTTTTCGGTCATTTTGAATACCCTTGAAATGTTTTGAGTTAAAATTTTAAAGGTCTTTTTAACAAGCGAATCACCAGTTCATTATCCACTCAACACGATACTACGTTTTAGTCACCATTGAATATTAAAAAAAACTACTAAACATGTTACACTTCAGAATTAAACACAAATTGTTTAAATGTATACGTCTGTATGGCACAAAAATCGACGGATGAATATATTTTTCACGTAAAACGCGTCCGTAGAATTCGTTTCCCGCGCACTCCGGTCGGTGTCCGTTGCATACGTAACTAACAATTATCGTCCATAAACTGTCGATGGATGATCGTTTATTATCTGTTTCCCGACCGGAGTCACCGATCGCTTCTTTATTGATATTATAGATTTTATAGTTTTTATCCATACAGAAGTTTACATTTTATTAATAACGTTTCTTTATTGGCTTCGAAGGGTTTGTTGATTGAAATGTGTCTATTCTGTAGAATAAAATGTATTATAATTGAAATTAAACGTCACGTATATAATTGCTTATTTTGAGACTTTCATTTTCAAAACTGTTTTTAAACCGTTTTTAACTAAATAAAATTTTATATTTAAAAAATACAAATACTATTCCTTTTTATTAAAATAAAACAAAATTAAAGTCGAATTATGCACCTATCAAAACAGTACTTATACATACTTCATATTACATATATTTTTAAATTTGTAACGACTTGAGCACTTAAAGAAAGAAATCGAAAAATTTCGAAGTCTGCGGAACGAATTTGACATATAGCGTACATTATCTGTGGTGCGCCGCGATCGGCTGCCAGGCCGCGGCCGCCACACCCGGGACGATGTTAGGGTCAAACTAAACCTGGCGTTTCGAAGGCTCACAGAAGTGCAAGAATTTAATAAGAATGTTATTAATTACCTTGGCGTTGCACGTCCATCTAAAATACATGTAATCATTACTACCACGTATGTCGCCAGTGAAATTAAATAATCTACAACAGTTTGATCATAGGACCAATCACACTTTAAGGAATCTTAGAATATACTTATTTCAAATTAATTTGTTGATGGTGATAGTTAAATTTCAAATTTTTTGGTAAACTAGAAATTACGTACTTTTAGATAGGTACATCCTATATTTGGGAGTAAAAAATGTAAGGACCAGTAATGTTATATTTATTTAAGTGGAAACCAATGCATTATATTTCCAAAAAAATACAATCTATGCAGTTCAAGATTTTATTTACCATAGCATAGGTAACAATTGATTATTGGACATTGGATATAGAAGCGAATTTACAACAAGCTAAGCCAGTGTTTAAATAAAGACGATTTACTGACCAAATCCAAATATGCACCCAGAAACTGCCAGAAATTTGGTCAACTGTATTTATTGGAGACATTTTATTATTTCCCTCTGTAATTGAACGAAATTACGATTAAAACGGCGCGTTCAAACCGCGCCATGCAGACGTGCCTCCCATCAAAGTATAAAACGGCAAGACGAAGCGACAAAGTTAATGAGGGTGTGTCACAAGCATCCGACCGGGTTTAACGAATCGCCGATACATCCCGATGGTATCGCCGCGGTGTTTCCCGGCAAGAATGTTCCCACAGCCGGACGTCCAGGGAATGTGCCAGTTCGGCAAAAAGACCTTTCCCATGCCGATGTCGATTCTCTTCTAAGGATAGACAGGAACGATTTTGGCTCATTTTTTGTTGCGAATCGATGAGAATTCAGAACAAGTTGAAAATATTCTACTTCTAGGACTTTTAATGCGTCAAAACTATATCCATGAGAGGTATCGTACAATACACAGTAAGCTGTCACTTGCTGATTGAAATTTAGTTTGTTAAGCAACGCTATCATCGCCAAGATAACTAACACATTTACAATACCATTCAATAATAACGTCACCATTATGTGGCTGCGATGAAATATACTTCACTGCAGTTGTCTACATTGATCAGAATCAAATTTCGTCATATTTTGTTTCACATTGGCAAATAAAAAATTTAAAAAATTCATTCGATAACTTTCAAATAGCGTTAGCAGACGTTTTTGTGCATAATTATCTTATTAGAGAGCAAACCGAGAGGAATAATCGTCCACATTCTGGAATCTCCCTGCTCCGCCGCCGGCAAAAAGCTTAACCTGTATTTAAAAATCGATTGTAACCAAAAAATTGTCACTGACAAATGATTCGAACGCCTTGCGGTTGAAATTACAAATTCAAATCTTCGAATTTCGAACAAAAACCGCCATTAACGGGCGGTTGTAACCTTTTTTCGGCTGTCGATTCTTTCGGGGCTAATCGCGTTTTTTTCAATACCCAACTAATCGATGCATGCACTGATTTGATTTGTGCCCCTCCCTCGTCTATAAGTGGGCGTGTTCTATCGATAATTCATTGTATCATTATCATAGCCATCCGCTTTTGTACGAAAACCACTATAGGTATGCACAAAACTATATTTTCGTCGTTATATTAAACATTCCATAAATGAAATAAATTGGCCAATATATCGCCTTTAAAAATATATCTTTAAAAAGTATTAGCGGCCCATCCTGACTTCGCTCCATACACTGGAATAATTTACTAATAAGGTAAAAAAAAAATAGGTCTTGGTTCCAGAGACTTTTCTCGTACATACAAACAAAATTTGCACTTTCTCTCTATCACATTAGTATAGATCCATCTCAAAGAAAGGTGACCTTTCTATGTCGCAGTTTAATCACGAATTTTAATATTATAAATATAAATGCATCGCCAGGCCCCTACGATTGTGACATTCCATTGCTCATCCTCATCGTTTGAAGTTTAAGATTGGGAAAGATCGAATTCAAATTGTCGAAAAATAACGAAAATTCACTAATTATATAAACATGTAACCTACAGTTATGACAAATTATTTACTGCATTGTTATAGTACAAAAATGTGTTAATTATTAATTGACTTTCAAATATTTTCTTAATAAACAGAACATTATCATTATCTGTGCATGCTTGACAGCTGTCACAGTAAATCGATTCCTTGGTACATCGAGCGTGCTTCAAACCGCGACCGTGTTCTCGATAATTTAATACATAGAAGTAAATGAGAATAAAAAGTAAGGAATCGATTGTGGTTGATGACGGCCACCGGTCCACAGTCGAATCATCAAGCGCTGATGGTTTTTTAATGATATTTTTCACAATCGGTCCGATCATTGACGGTTATTAGGTATAGTCAAGCGCCTTAGGATATGACTGTACGTTTGAAACAAAACGCAAGTTTTTCTCTCGCCATTCAATCTTCGTCAAACAAATTTGAATTCTATACCCGAATTATTTAAGCTCAACTTCCTACAAGAAACAAAACTATTAACCAACGTAAATATAATTTGTATAAACAAATTTAAACCTTATTAGATGCTGTTAAGGTATGTTAAATCAATGCTTGAATACCTCGCACTGTCTCTAGCGATCACGTAACACGGAAAAATTATAGGAATTAAAATGTAATACAAATATGTTAGTAAGTATAGGTAGAAACACGATTTCTAAAGAAACATCGGACTAAGATTATGTTCAAATTGATGATATTATTTCACTGTTAATAACCAAACAGAAAGTACACGCGGCAGAAAGTATACGTACCAGTACCGCGGTGAATGGATCTGAGTTCGCAATAGCCGGCCGCTGACGGTGATGCGGCCCAGCACTGAGGACGACCGTTTCCGTAACGTTGCGCTAACAAATTAAAACTTTACTTAATTCCAACACCACAAAAACATTGGTTTATCGATGCTATCGCATATTGCTAACGATTAAATTCATCCGCGCTAACTTAATCTACTTTTTCTACGTTATTAATAGCGTGGTAAAGTCACGTTTCATTGAATTATAGGCAATTGTTTCTATACCATACCACTGTTTGTAATTATCTGGCGCCTATTCGTTTAAGTTAATTATTTTAGGTCCATTCGTTAACAAAACATGCCACGGCCCTGATAATTTCTAGACGTTTAGGTCTTCAACCCGTTGTTTGAATATTTTTGGATAATTTCTTAACGTTGAAAAGTTAAAACTAGGTTCTATTCGTCTGGAGCTCTTATTACACCATTCTTTTCAACATAATATAAAGTGAGATGTGTCAGAGTAGAGATATTCGGATTGCTAAAGACACACGATTTAATCATACTTAATTGAAGATACAACTATGTTTTTATTTTCTTTAAGAACCGTTATTTCTTATCATTAGTTCACTGGAGAACACATCGACGGCAAAAACTTCACGATTCGATCTCATTCGTAGTTTTTATTTTAAGCGGAAAAGCAAATGCAAAACAACCGTAAAGCCAGATTTGTCATTCCGTTTTTGTTGAGCGTAAATTGCTTTTAGTATTTTTAGAAACAGCTATAGACGACACCAATGTTTCGTTTGATGGTTGTTGTTTTTGTTAAAAACTAAGTAAGTACTCATTATATAGGGTTTCCGTGTAAACAATCACTGTGATAACTAAAAAAAGTTAAATTCCGTAGCTTGTTACCCGTGATAGAATTTGTCGTCAAAATAGACATTAGCATATTTGTAGCCTTAGTTTAAATTCAATTTTATGTTTTACGACTTACAACATTTGAACGTTCCAATAAACATGTTTATTTTACTGCAAAATTAATATTGATACATTGAATAAAAATTCGGCAGTAAAACGTGACGATTCTACTTCATTCAATCGCTAAAACTACTAAACAAGCTATCTATTGGCGCTAGTGATGGTCGAGTCACGCGATGATAAAGACACTGTATCGATGTTTTTACAGCAAGAAGGATGCAGTGATACAAAAATATACAGCGTTATTATATCACGTTCATTAAAAACCTAACCTTTACTTTTCTATTACCAAAGCGTTACTGAACGAAATCTTGTAGATTATAGACATATCACGCAATATTACTGCCAGATAAAAAAGTTGCGTGCAATCAATTGATGTGTCAAATGATGATTGATATCTATGTTCTGTTCTTATAAAATATTAGTGGAGAAATTATATGTGCTTCTTTATTTTTAATAATTTGTGTACAGATATTAATACTTATCTTTGTAACTTACCTTTTACATAGCTCAAACAGATAAGTGCTAACGTTTTAATTGTATCTAGATTGTGCTTCCATAGATTCGTATTCCCTAGCTCTCGTTTATAAGGCTTTCAAATAAGTAAATTGCTGTCTGCGCCGAAGAGAATATCCTAAAAAGTTAAAGTTAAGGACGTCCGCGCGTGAGTTAAACAAAGGATTACAGGCATCAAATTGTTAAGGACTCCTTCGGCACCTACCAGAGTACATTCGAGATAAGATACGACAATAGGATCGAACGGCTGCAGGTCCATCTAAAGTACCGTCTAGTGAAGAACAATGTACTTTGGTTACCAAACATAACAACAACGAAAATAGTTCTTAACGAGTTTTAATTTATCCAACTTCCTAAGTTCCAAAAGTAACGTAACTGGCATGAATTGGTTACGTCTTTATATCGCCTTGAAATGGTTCGACGTTCTTTTATGGGGCTCGGAGTTCGTTTTTACAATAAGGTTCCAAAGTTGATACGTGAGTTGCCCATTGGAACTTTAGATTATAGATAAAGGTTATTATGGGATCACAATATTATTATATTAACGGCAAGGACGCCTGCAAACAACAGCGCCGAAACTTGTTACCAGGTAACGTGATTACCATGTGCTGTTTTAAAAGGTGTGCTGAGGAGTTTCTTTTGCCGTTTCCTCTCCTCGATGTTAAACGGCAGTAGAAGCAGAAATTGACGTGCATAAGTGTATTAACATTAAATGTATGTTAGAAACGCTACCGAGCATTGCTGAATGCCGATTCGAATCTTTGTATTAAATTTCCATTGAACGGCCACAAAGTAACATACAAACCTTAATAAGTATGTAAGCAACACCACAAAAGCATCGTTGCCCATACAAAGACTAATGACGGTCTATTGAGCTAGGTCACATGCACCGTGCCCTTCGAGTGCCGGCTTTGAGCACTTAGCTTTTTGTCGCGACACACGCTCTATGGTATTTCCTTATGATGTATACGTGAACATGTACCCATGTTCATCAATAGTATCCACTCCAGTAATACTCCAGAACTAATGAGATATTTGCTAGTTCCTCTAAAATCTACCTTGACCGTAGCGCGGAACGGGAGTTTTAATTTTTGTTGATATTACACTGCTATATAAATTATGCGCTATTTCACAAACATTCATTTTACACAGAGATTGAACTGTGTATTTTTAGATATAAAGCTGTAGAAACTAGGCCATTTTAATTTGTTTAACAATAACATTATTTTTCCATTCTTTACATAATTAAATATAACCTTAATTGAGTTTGTGGGAAATATAGACTACTAAATAAAAAGATTTTCGAAGAGTCGTTTTCATATGTTTTGCCTTCATTAGGTTTACTCATATTTTATATAGTTCATATGTTCTCATTACATACCTATTTTATTATTTCATCATTTCGTTATTTCAAGTCGCTCATGGATTATAACGGGACGTACAAACAGATTTCAAAATTGTTAAATTGATGTCAGTGAGTCTTAAAATGAATATTGATAGTGAAATTTGAAAAAAAAATGAAACGTACAGACAGAGAGACGCTACAGATACATATAATAGTATAGGTAACTAGGATTAGCAGAAACGTTTGTGTTTGCATTCAAAAAAGCATGCAGCACAAAAATGTTGCAGCTGTTAAAATATATAGATGACCTCATTGTGTGTGACCAAACCAACCCGAACAACGTCAACCCGTGTACTGCTGAAGATTCAGAAATACGGCCTAGCTCGCAGACTCCGGAACGGCATGCGATTTGTCACTTAACTATTATTTTATCGCACAAGAGAACTCTTACTGTCACCAAAAAACACAAATAAACTATTCCTTCCCGTTCGAAAATAGAACGGCACCGCCTAATGTCGATCGACGCCGCTAAAAAATTCCACAAATTTGATTTTGAAATAGGAAAAAAATTCAAATGGACAATCGAAATTACGACACCATTTTCCACTAAAGATGGACGATCAATTATCAATTTACTCAATGTATTACAGCCATTTCTTTAACCGAAATAAATGAAGGAAGTCGATATAATATATTTGGGTCGACTCGAATATTTTTGTATCGATTTTGGATAATTAATTTCTATCTAATTCCTGATTTATTTTTTTGCGAGAATGCAAGCAAAATTATCGCTATAAATTTTATATATTATGTATATATATATATATAAAATTTATAAAATCAACGTGTCTATTAATAAATAGGTGTGTCAGATTCTTTTTCGGATCGTGACCATAATTATGAAAATGAAGTATTTTATATGACAATTCATTGTGTAGATAATAGTGCAGTATTTCTATCGACATCGCCGCTTGATCGATACAATCGAAGTCAATATATCGATACCAAAGCAGCTGCGCATGCAAGTGCGCGTTTTGAATTTACTGCCTACGTTACTCCAATCGACATTAACGTCCCGACATAAAAGGTTAATTGGGCACGGATATTTTGTCGTAAATTCGGAAAACTTGTGTAAGTATATCTATTAACATATATAATGACAATTATAACACACGTGCGTTGTGTATATGTAAAAAAAACAAATCCTTATGACAGTGTTCCTTTATTATTATTTTAGACGTTTGTGTTCTGAGATAAATTGCTTCTTAGAATATTACCCATTTCCTCAGCTAGACAATACTTACTCGTAGTTGCAAAACCCTTTATTCATTTCTAAACAGTGGAGTTCAAACCCAAAGAAACTTGACTGTTTCCGAACGATGAGATTGAACGTCATTGTGACAGTGATACAAACTTACATTTAGTAATAAAACAGTAAAATATAAGCGATTGTAAGTCTTACGTTAACGATATAAAGTTAAAGGTTTCCTTTATTCATTAGTGTTTTATTGTTGTTTATGATTGTACAACAAAATGTCATACACCATGTTTGACTGATCGCTATCGAACTATGAAATGTGAAATAGGTACGGTTAACAAAACCAATATATTTAATTGCACAAAATGATACTTTAGTTTTCTTCGTCCTTGCTAATCGTTGTTATAAACAAAGAATGGAAATAAAACTCGTCGCATGCTTTGGCGACATTTCAAATTATACTTTTGTAATAATAGAAAAAAAAAATCTCGTCACATGGCCTTTCTACACATTCTCGCAAAGGTTAATGTGTTCTTATTAAAATCTATAAGCACTTGAAATTAACGTTAACAGTTATATGATTTATTATATTTACTACACAAGAGTAGCGGGTTTTTGTTGCAATAAAATTGTTGCAGATCCAAAAGTGGCAGATATTTTGATTATTTGTTTTAAAATTTATCGCTTGACTCAGTATTCGGATGAAGCAATGCATACCTTATCAACTTCGACTAGGTTTTTAGTAGCTGCTCATGCGGTCGATGTAAAAGTCACATAACCATAAAAAATATACTGTGAAAAGAAAACTATGAAAAAAAGCATTGCCGTTGCAACACGAAATTATAAAATAAATATGAGTAATGTTCAATGATAAAATAGACGTATGTAAAAAATAAATTACGTTACAAATAAATGGCTATCGACACTTCGGCTGCTAGATAGCGCTGTAAGCGCATCAAACGTGGTCATTATACGGTGTTTTTGTTGACGGTACGAATGCAGTGGATGGCAGAATCGTCTATTGTTTCCGCGATATGCATCTCAAATTGTTCGCACACTTATACTGAACGCCTGTTCTATTCGAGTTGAGAGTTGTAAAGGTAAGGATGGACATACTATATTAGCTATTTGTACAGGTAATAAGAACCAGATGAATGCACAAAACAAACAACCTGACCTGTTAATTTTTCCATAACCACGGCGTTTCACTTTGAAGCAGATAAGTTCCAGATTCCAGTTAGTTAACATGTGCGGTCCTCACAGTTTTTGCGGGTGACCTTACCTAAGCGACTCACGACGCTTCAAGTAGGTTGTAATAAAATAACCAGTATTATTTTCTATGGAATTAGCAGAGGGCCATACAAAATGGTCCACCTATTTACAAAAAGGAATTCAGTATTTAATTATCGTCTTAATATTCAGATAAAAACAACAGTTTTTATAACATCGCTTCTTCTCTCGATCGACTCGACCGCCAGCCGTTTCAATATCGAAAACATTTCAAAATTAGAACGCGCATTCGAACTCTTTCAAAAGACGCGCCAGAATCGAAAACAGCGATTAGTTTTAAGTGTCGCCGTTCGAACTTTTAAAAATATGTCGCACGTTCGGATTTTAAATTTAAATATAAACCGGGAGAATGCGTTCTATTTCTCCTCCACTTTACGATGTTTGTCAGTTAATGATTTTCGTTACGAAACTTTAGTGTGATATGAATTTATTAGGTACAAGTAATTTCACCGGACTTCGTTCTTGTAATCTAATATTCAGTAGGTATTGAAATCCATTACACAGCACAAATAAAACTTTGTTTATATCCTCATACCTACTATTAGTGAAAATCATATTATGCTTAGTGCACAAGTCTAGACACTGCCAGCAACACAGTCAGAACATTGTCAACTGTCATTATTTTTAATCGTTAACATATGCCTACATTTAAATGCACGTATATCAAATGAGGCCACTTCGTTATTTCAAAGTAATCTGTATTGCGTGTTTTGGAAACTCAACGTGCTTTAGTACAGGTGAACACAAGTACAGCAAAAGCCTATTCACCCTGTACATAACACGGTCTCCTATTCAAAACATACCGCGTCTCCGTTAAAAAAAAATATTTATGTCTAAACGCAGATGACGAACGACCTTTTCCCACAGACGGCGCGGGCGCAGCTATGTAGTCGTTTCGTCTAATCGTTGAATCTTTTGGATTCCTCCCGATTCGTTCTCATCTCTTTCGCACGGACCTCGTGCTGACAGATGAAAGTCTTCATGATAGTTTGACAACATTTTTAGGTTAATTTAAACATAATGTAAAGTGGGTGAATCACTTGAACGTGTACGTTGTCCACGCGCTCGGTTACGATCAGTACAACATAGTTGTCTATTTTATCGTGTGGGGTACTTCATGTACA
>DWPT01002832.1:0-15440 GCA_018251895.1 Agathymus mariae mariae | reverse complement strand
TTTATTATATACCGCCTTCGCTGTCTCTGTTTTTCCCTAAGGTCGGCTGGCAGAGAATGTTTCTAGCATTAAGCCCACCTGTTGTACCATTTTTTTAAAGGTATAATAAAGTTTTAAATAAATAAATAAATAAAATTTAATACTAATACGGTATATTGAATGAAATCATTAAATATAACATTATCGACATAAATATCAAGTCTTAAATATTTAAAAAATGCTAAGAGCAAATATTTTATCCAGAAGTGAATTTCTTTATATAAATTGTACTAGATGGCTCTCTAAATAAGATACGTCTCCAAAGTAATTGGCTTTGCTGATTGCAAATTGTGCGTATTTATGCAAAAGAGACTCAAAAAACCTTTTGACTTATGATGCTTTACAAATTTATACGCTTGGTAAATATTTTACGTAATTCTCATTTAATATGCGCATTTTGCAATTCATTCAGACTTTTTTGCATTACCCTTAAAATTTCTTAGAATATAATTATTATTAGATAAATACGATTGTTATCTTCTGTTTTAAGGGCAAGATGTATTTCATTAACCATCTTAAATTAGAAAATAGTTTTAAAATGCAAAGATAAAGTGAACGATATTTAAACATTCTCAAGAATTTAACTATTAAATAACTTATTGTTTCCACTATATTCTAAGTAATTATGATTCTTTGTTTAGTGTTGGTTACTTTCTGCATAAATATGGACAATAATCCGTAGTAGTTGATATTAAGTACGACCTTCCGTCTTTAATAATTATATGCACCTACCTACCTACAACTGGCGAAATGATCTAAAGATTTATTACGATAACGCATCTTCAGGTTCTTTATTAATATATTTACCAACAGTACAAAGGAATATTCATTCCATGAAATTATGAGGATTACTTTAAAACGGTGCATTGGTGGAGTCCGTATTCTGATGCATGACCAAAAAATCCAAACTGAAAGTACACTTAAAAATAAATATACCTTCAACACCGTTTCTATACCTCAAATAAAATGACTACTTTGTTTTATGCATATGTTAGGTACCTGTTTATAAAAGTTCCGAAAAACTCACATAACCCTACTTATGATGACAAATGATAATGATATTCACATGGTAATTTTGATGTTCGAGTTCATATATTGCGCTAAGCACCGCCATTTGGAAGTTTGAACGGAATGAGGATCGATATTTCTGACGTAATAAACAGACTTCAAAATGACAAACGCGAACATACAATTTCGTGTGTTTTTTCAACGACCATTCTGTTGTGAACTACTATGAGTGATCTATAGACGAGTCTTATTTTGTCAAATTTTACATTACTAAAGTAGTATAGTACGATGAAGAAGTAACAAAACAGCACGTGTAAAATCTATAACAACCATAAGCATACTTAGTTTTGAATAAATCCTAACCGCCTAAAACATCTTTGATATAATAAAATGGTTGAAAACAAAAATAAGCACTGGCTATTGTTTCATATTAATGTTGTTGTGTTTTCCTAGGCCGTACACAGTGGTGGCAGCTTTGTTTCTTTACTAATGATCTTGACACATGCGCCGAATTAGTTGCGGGTGTTATCAGCAGGGCATGAAATGCTTAATTCTTAGTTCTGTGATGCACATAATGGATTTAGTCAACCCTGGTTTAATAGACAATGCGTTGAAGCTACTCACGATAAGCCCACCATCGTTCAAACTTAGATTTTTCAAATGCTATCGAAGAGCCCAAAGCATTTGAGCACAGGAACAGGTACAATGCTGTCTCCAGAACCAGAAAGATGATGGTTAAAGTGAAGTGCAAGCATAATCTAATCATAATAATCATAAATCTCAATTAATATCCAACAATGCTAAAATCGGATGACAGTGCGGACCCAACTGTAAAACAGAAAGTCGGTGACTTGACAGCTTTCTTCGCATCTAATCCGACTCTCGATGATCTTGGGCCGTGACTGCCTAACGTCTCACGGTGTGAGAGCTCAATGTCTGATATTTACCTAAAAAGTGGTAAGGCGACCTCGTAGAGCTTCCACTCACACGTTATCTATTTTGAACATAAATGAAATGCTGGTTTTAATATCCAATTTGCCATCCAACATGATAGTACCGGAGATGTACATTATTCAAGTCGTTTAAGTACTTCTCGGTTATACACGATCCTTCGTCTCCTGACTAGAATCAGAGTTGTTTGCAGTTGAGCACTGCCTAAAGCGGGTCTCCGAATAATCTTGATTAAACCCAACCACCCAACTCTTAAGACACATGTCTGCGCATTCTCTGCGAAAAGAGCTCCATTTATTAAAGCGACAAAGTTCCAGATTACATGAGTGAGAATATTTGGATCTTGGGGGTTGACATCTAGCGCGATAAAGAGGTAATTTGGAGAAAAAAAGCGAAATTAGCTTCAAGAAAGCTCGATGCACTGAACAGAGCGAAGTAGTACTTCACGCCAAAGCAAAGGCCAGTGCATCCGATTTCCATCTAAGCCCACTTCACTCCGTGGAGTAGTACTCAAGTTGTCAACGATCTCAATCTCACAGACACGTTGCAAGTCTGCGAAGAGACGACATAAGCTCCCTCTATTATACTCTACCGTCTATAAATGGTGAGTGTTTTGAGAAACTGTTCAACATACTTCAACCAACCAAATGACTCCACCGCACAACTCCCTAAAGATTGAAATTCCTTCAAGTTAACACACACATAACCTTACCACGTGGCATTCTTCCACTGTCTGCTTTTCGCGTTCCTTTTTGCCACGGACTTGCGGGTTGTGGAATGGGCTATCTTCTGAGATATTTACTCCGTATTATGATATGGGGTTTTTCAAAAACAGTGTTAACTGAATCCTTAAAGGCCGGCAACATTACTGCAACCAGCAATTGCAGATTGAAAAAAATGACATTGCTAATATTCATAGGCAACGATTACGGCTTACCATCAGGTAGACTATACACCTGTTTGCCCATCTTTGTTTATTATAAACAAAAAATGTGCTTATATAGACGATAAAAAAACAACAAAAAATGTAATAGAAACGCAAGACCATAAATACAAACAAAAAACCAACATCTATTTTTATATACATCATGGAATATCGCAAATGCTTTAATGTTGAAATTTGAACAGTTTCTTAAGTATATGTCCCGTTTTTGCTTCCTCGACAATTGTGTAATACTTTTGCGTTTTAACCGAATCAAATTTTATCACCAATATACAGATTTAAACACAATTTGGACATCTGAATGTCTGACAAATAATTACTCTCTCATTTGGTGCTCAATTAAAATGTTTAATTAACGCTTTCAACATGTATGGTTGACGTAACAGGTTCAATATAAACAGATTTCGCATTAATTCGCAGTTCAATATCTACTGATTTTTGAAGGCATGTTAATATAAGTAAGTTTTATATAAGATGCGTTCAGCGAATTTAATTTAATGTATTTACCACATGAAATATATTACAAATATATTATTTAATTGCAATCGTAATATAAAGAGGAGTTTCAGTAATACCATATCGAACGTAACTCAACGAGCCAATTATGTATTGTTCGATTGCAAACTTTTATCGATATCTATTTTTATGTCAAAACCTAACAAACAAGAAGATCAACCATAACTGACCATCATCGCTTATGAACGTTCATAACAAAAAAGGCATGCACCAGAGACGGGTGCAAGTAAAAAAGCTTTTTGTAGAAGTTTCTGAGACTGTATTCGAAATAAATACAATTTAGAATTGCTCCTAATATCCATTATCTACACACGTGTGCAACTCTATAGACTTCTCCGCAAAAATAACAATAAGAATTTTATTTGGACTTGGTTTTTAAACTCAGTTTTAACATTCATAACAGTAATACGCTCAGAAAACAGACCCTGGCTGAAAACTCAAAACTCGCAGCATCGAAATATGATTCGGCGGTATGTTTCATACGTGTTTGTATAGTGGATTAGTACCTTTATCTTTTGGGAATACAGTAAGTAATGCTAACATGTAGGATGTATTAGATTCCGTAATAGTATGTAAGAGAACAAATAACCGTCGAATAGGATTTTTTATCGTCCAGATTATTTATTTGAATAATATTTACGTTGTGACTTAAAACGCTTGTGTTGTTCTGTTAGAGGTAACAGCGATTTTCCTATTAAGCGGCCATTTTCATTGCGATGCTTGTACACTCCTGAATAAAGCTAGATACCAATTTGTACATACATTCAATTCAATCATACAATATGCGTTTATTTTACACGTAAACGTTTATCCTATTTATAATTAACTAAAATTAAATACCTATATGTCACATATTAAGACATTATATCCTAATCCAAACCATTTCAAAGTCACGTTCAGTTAATTTAAAACGTTTCTTAATAAACACATTTCATGACAATTAAGTTTTATCCTTAACTTACGTTCACGGAATGTAGAACTAGAAGATTATAGGACCGGCCCATAGAAATAGATATCAATGTTACATTCGGTCCATTATTGTTACAATTACGGCCTTAGTTGTGACGTGATAATGGGCAAACAGATGGGGTAATTGTAACGATGCGTTAAGCGCCCAGTCCGGTAGTCGGATACGGCAGTTAGAGCTGACTCATGAATATTGAACGGTCCCGGACAAACGCCGTTCCATTTCCACAAAGGTTTATTTATTTACAAAAAGAAATGTAAACATATTTGAATGCATTTGTAGGCGGAGAAGCGATAACTTCATGAAAACAACAAGTTAATCTACTTATAACTTTTATATTATTTTGACTAATGTCGCAGCGTAACGGAACGTCCTAAACTCTTATGTGTCTGTGACTTCGCTCATGTTTGTAGTATAATAGTCGACCGCGATTGGTGCAAATTTAAACATTTTTGGGACGCGGTATACCCCCCCCCCCCTATATTTTAAATTGTATAACGCTTGACCTCTACGCGCTCTCAGACCAAATAACTTCTAAAAATGTTGCTGTTATAACTAGAGTCATCGCCTGTATTAAACGCATTATAACCGAAATCTCCAATTATTCACCACCACCTGAGGACCCGTGCCTGCCGCACACACACACTTGTGTCTATATACGCTACCTATTGTTTTAATTAATTTGCGTAATTTGTCTAGACTGGCAGACATATACCTAAATATACGGGCGTTATACGAAGCCAATGCTACAACAAGATTTTATAGCAAATTTTAAGGGAAATCAAAATACCGGGCTGTTAAAACCGGTGCGGGCTCGGCACGACCATTATCAGGCAATGCCAGCCGCAAAGAGGCGCTAAGTACGCGTAAGAGCTGTTATTGTAGCGGCTTCACTGACTGGCTTTGCCTTTAGTATGAGCTGGTTTGAATTTAGAATAGAGTATTTTAATCTGCAGTACTATAATGCTGTGTACACAAAGAGGACGGTATGAAAATTGAGAATTATCGGGAAATAGCTATAATATATTTGCATTAGAAATAATGGGCTCTTTATCGTCGTTACATCATGATTGGGGTCGTGGTCAGTTCCATTTTCGAAGTCTTCCTGTCTTCTAAAAGTCTTTTGGGACCGTGCACGCTGGTATTACAGACTTTTGTGATAATATTTGTCCATCGAGTGTTCTTCCGTTCCTTTTTACTTCTACAATGCCGACAAGTATTCATTTTTCTAAATTATAAGAACTCCGTCGTACAATATAATCGAAGTAAACTTCCGGAAACTGTTATCAAACAAACTACCATACAGTTAAAAGATGGGTTCTAACATGTTTTTGTTTTTAATTTTTAAAACACTATTTGACCATTTATATCGCTAGTTTCTCATATTGTTATATTATAGTTCTTGAATACACTGCGGACATTAGCAACAATGAAACATTCCGGGAGAAACGGAACGGTGCTACCTTCATTTACACGTGACTTTTTATTGAATTACACTCCAGTACTTAAGGATTCCGCGCAAGTAAATAGAAGACAGTCGAGCCCTTATTTTAAATTCTTTGAGGACAGATTTATTTGTACGGTGCGTTGTCTGCGGTATCTTTGTATTTTACGCCGACAACTCATTACGAATGCATCTATGCTTTTCCTTAATCCACACATAAGCGTCCAGGTTTCTGAAGCGTACAGAAAAATAGAGAATATTCTAACTATGATAATGATGATGAAGTTGTTGAATTATTCATCACTATTAAATTACATTTTGTGATCATTTGCATATTGACTATTACTTTGACTTATCTTAGTCTTCGTAAATAAAATCACAATAATTGGCTACATAAGTACGTACCGTTACTACTTACCATTATAATAAACTCACCGCGCAATCATTTGTGAATTACATTGTGAGATTACACATTTACAGCGTAGTTCAACTGTATCGATGGCACGGGGTAAAACACGTACCAGGTTTACTTACAATGTTTGGAGAGTGTCGATCAGTATTATCGAGTCAATTTACTAGTTTCAAACCTATCTAAGATTCATTTATTTTTTATTGTATTCCAACGGCAGGACAACATTACAATAGGCGGTCTCATCGATAAGCAGCTACCGAAAGCAGACTCATCCTGAAGTGGCTATGGGTGTAGTTGGTTGTTATGGTAACGATATGTTTGTCATATCTTTAATATTGACCTACAAGCATAAAAACGTAGAATTAAGACGAGAGTAGTCCCGTACTTCCCAGAGTATGTCGAGAGTCGAGTCTCGAGTTTAGGTAAGGTCGAGGGCTTAACGACCGGCGCGCTGCCGCTCTATGCATATTGAACATTTGCAGCTCACTCGAAATGAAGATAGTTTATCTCCTTTCTGTGGTTCAGCACTGCCTTTTCGTTCAATATTGGTACTATATAGGGCTTAAGTTTCAGAAGCTTGGCCGTCACTAAAAACTACGTTTTGTATCTAATATATTTGGATACTCATTTAATAGTATTTTCATAAAAAAAACGGTCCTTTGTAACACATGTACCTTTATAGATATTAATTTTGACACACTTCAGATAAATACACAACATGATCTTTGATGACAACCTAAAAATGCATTAACAATTTCCAAAATGCACTAATCAAAATTGAACGAAGTAAACCTACAACTTGTGAAGTATTTAATAATATATCTATAGAATATAGTTGATAGTATCAGGCGTTACTTTGCGGAAATTCATTGTTATTAAATTAGTATCAATTTAATTTATGAATATACATAGAAGTATTGGTTGCGAGTTTAAAATGTAAGATACATTAATAGGGTCAAGGCAAGGGTTGCGGTTGCTGTCGAGTAGTATCTGTAAGCGACGTGATTATGAAATACTTTGAACTACCACACATTCCATCCTGCTACACTGTTATATTGTTAATAACAATATTTATTAATTTAACACCGGGCGATATATTTAGTATAAGTTAAATATATTAATATTTAAAATTAAACATTTACGCTGGCTATTTTTTCTACAATATACATGGTGCCCATCAATACGCCCTTTTGAACATTCTCCAAGCGCTGCAGCGCCAGGACTGTCCCAAAAATATTCTGAATATATTATTATATTGCACGTGTTTACCTTACAGCCAACACCGCCCTGCATATCCTCTTTTTCGTTCTCGCGTTCTCTGAATTTACTTGATTAGTATATTTTGGACCACGTTCATTTAGTGCACGCGATGGAAGATAGTATCGGTCTCCGCTAGATTATCACGTATCCAAACTAAGCTTGCACGCTTACAATGCTTTAATAATCATATGTACCAGTCACCGAACTTATTGTACTCTTGCAAGGTATCAGGATAGTATAATTTTGTAACATATCATAAGAGTTACGGCTAAGGTGACGGATATTAAATTCCTTACAATATGACTGTGCTCTGAGCTGTATTTTTGAAAGTAGATGTCTTCATATGAACAGATAACAGAACGCATTACTGTCTATTAGACTACTCATATAAATAACAATGCTGTATTATCCCAGGTATTCAGATATTCAGCGTGAGTTTCATGTCAATAAGGAACATACCGATAAACCCGCTTATCAGCAACGCAGAGCATTTTAAATTCCTCTCTTTTTCAGGTTTAAGCGTGCCGTACACAACCTCATTTCGCTCGGCTTAGTGCACAATTAACATTCAGTTTAGGGTTTTGCTCGTACCAAGTTACATTTTAGGGCAAAAGAATTTTGTTTTTTCGTCTTTTTAGGTATTAAGATTTAATGAGGGGGTCGAGTACGATACGACACTCTATATTCGCAATAAATCAATGCTAACATAAGTTATATAAAATAAATGAGTACGTAAGATTAATCTATCTTATTTATTTAGCCTACATTACATACATATCAGATAGTATATATTTGTTGCTAAGAGTAAAGTATAAAAGAAAATGTATAAAAAAAATCTAAGACGGTAACGAGACAAAGCTCAACTATTATACTACTCAGCAGATCTAGTTTACTTATGACTAAGCAACATATTGAAGTGGTGGGAGGCATGCGTCTGTGATAGGTTTATAAAGCACCTGAGTTACAGATTACCAGCTTTTTCCGCCGTCCAGATTTTGTGTCGCGCTTTCAATGTGTGATTAATGAATGAAAAAACTAAAACCACCATCACTTTTCTTCTTTGTGTAAGGTTTATATTCCTTTATTTAAACCTTTGTAAACTCTATCTGTGCGTTTATGACCTTTACACTCAACAGCTGCGGGTTGGATTTGTCTTTTTGGTTTTTGGTCCTTTATAGTCTAAATACTTAGATATAAACATATTGATTGTGAAGTGGTGTCATGGATGTCTAGAAGAATTATTTAATTGGACTATTGTATATATTTTCATATTTTAAACTCAGAGTCTATTAGTTTTGACAGCGAGGTGGCTTTGCCAGTTGGGAAATTATTAATATTATTGTAATTTTTTTTCTCAAATAGCTTTGCCTGACCAGCTAGGTGTAATTAATTGGCGCGGTGACATGTATGACAAGACTTCGTAAATTTTGTTAAAGTAAATAATTTAATTAAATTGAGTAATTTTAAATTTAAATTAATTAATTTAAGTAATTTTTTAATAATATATATAGAAGATTATTAATTTTATTCGAGTGACGACTGGATAATATTTGAACATTGAATAAAATGAAATTGAACGAAGTGAGTTAATTTTATTCTGCATACAAATAGATGGTCGAATGTGTTTTAAATTCGGACATAGGAAGTAGAAGCAGAAAATAACGTGCATAAGTGTATTTACAGAATACCTACATGATTAAATGATTTTAAATTTGAATTTAACGGTGGACATTGTTTTTCAAATGATAATAATAAGAGATTTTTGATCCGCCACTAATGGCAAGGTCAAGATTGTTTCGTTACATGAAACTTAAACATGTATTTTATTATGAACCTCCAATACAAATTGCGTTGAAGGCGACGTAACAATATAAGTATATTGTTACCGAAGAAAATTTATGCCGTGAACAAAAAGTGAATAAAGAATAAGTAATACATAAGTACTGTGACAAGCCGTAGCCTCTTTGATCAACGTTACGCAAATGATTCCCGAAACATCTTAATTTATTTTCTTCTTTCTTATGATATTCCACTCAGTAATTATTTACGATCGAGGGAACATAAACTCGTCGATTCATACGCCCCTCGTTATATTTTCAGTCGGGCTGTTAAACTTTATACGCTTCCTTAATATTTGATCTGTGTGACATGGCTATAAATGAAATAAAAGTCTTGACGAAATTATATTGCATTACTATGGACATGGAGGTTACATAAATGTTGATTAATAATTCGACTTATGGATTGTAAGTGATGTTTCAATTTGCTAAATGCGAGCGGGGTCGGTAGTTGGATGGGCGATCACAAGTGGCGAAAGTTCTTGAGCGTCTTCATGCTAACCATCGGTCATTATAGCTACGCAGCCAACGTTAAGACACGTCCGATTCTTCTGAGCGTTGTAAAAACTTCCGACGTTTAGGTTGATTACTAGCTACATTAACGGGATGATCACTTACCAATAAGTGACCCGTAACTATTAAACTAAATTTATTACTATAACTTCAATATGATTGTTAGACATCACGTAAAATTTCGATTATTGCCGTATAAATTGGTGCGTATCCTTAAAGCATGCGATTCAATAAAACTGAATAGACAGTTTAACCAGGCTCCAATTTAAACTACACAATTAAACCACAAGATACATCTTAGCCTCAAGATATTTAAGCATTCTTAGCTAAAATAATTCATCGGGCTAACATTGTTGATCCTGATTACCATAGCAAGATTTACGTAAGATGTATGCATGTACCACGAAGCGTAACATGGCGCATAAATTTTCCTCCCAGTCATTTTATGTTATCTACTATAAGTAACAAGTTTCGCAGTTATGCTTTGTCTCTAACAATATAGTTGTTACTATAAAGTTTATTCTCGAAGGTACTAAACATTCAGAAGAGAAGAAAATAATATATATGTTTCTTAGAATTCATTTTATTTACACGCTGCAGCCTCACAGTATTTTTCTGAAATCTTATGAACAACAATATCATATTTTGTTATGTAAGGAAACAACAGCTACAGCCTAGTTACAGACTTCCACAAGATGACACAAATTATACACCATTTTTGAAGCTGCGAGTGTATTTTAAACTATTTGTGACTTGCTTTAATGTAAAAAAACATTCGGAGGAATTAATTCTATACGTCGAAAATCCGATTCCAATAACTAATGTAGTCGGCATATAGTAGCTATAACTGCATTAATTTGTTTCAATAAATAAAGATTATACATTTCTATAAATTGATCTGTCATTCCGAAGGTCTTATGTCTTACATAAGAAAAGTAACGTTTATACTAAAAAGAAGTACATACAACATACGTTCAAGATACGCTCAATAAGTTATTGAAACCAGCCGTAAAAAGTCCCTCCTCTATATTCTGTATATTTTATAGAGTCTGCCGCTCAGTACCTTGTTGTGCTGGGCTATGGTTTTAACCGGTTTCCGCGAAAAACTGAAGCCAGCAAAGTGACAAATATGGTTTGCTTATGACGATTTTCATTGATAAAATATTCTCATTAAAATAACACGTATTAAGTTACAAAATAAATATATCAGTAATGACATAAAAAATATGGCTTTAACAAAAGGAAAAGTGTATTTCAAACCATACTGTCATTAACTGGGTGCTAAGGTCCAACCTTCAAATGATAGAAAAGAGGTTGTATAATTAAGGACACAAATAGATTTAATTAATTTGAATTTGCCATAGAAAATAAATAAGCTAAAGGTTAATTTTAGCTGCCCCAATTCATTTTGCCTTATCGTCATAATTATCTTTCTTTCAAAGTTTTTGAAGGTACTGCTTACCATAAATTTGTCTAAATAACCGCTATTCACCGAAAAGGCTTTTGCAATATATTTATGTGCTATTACTATGAAATTTACAAAGCAATATTTATTTTATTCATCTTATTTTTCATAATGAAGGACATTGCTAAATTATAAGCAAAAATAACTTATTGATTTAAAATTTACAAAACTGCACGGGGTAGGTTTACTGAAATCAAACATATTATCATTTATATTATAAAGATTTCATCGAAATTATATTTGTAATTAATCATTTTGTTGTAACATCGAGAGACGTTCTGCATATGTAAGAGATCTCCGTAATATGAAAATTGTATGAAATCTGTACTCTAATAAACAGGTTGGTAAATTATGCTCAACTTAAAGGGCACACAAGCCCAATAGTGGAGCAAGTTATATTATAACGATATTGCAGTTTTTACAATTTTGTGTAATAACAATGGATTTCTGCAAAGTAACGTCTGATATTAACCATTCCAAGTAAAATATTTTAAAATAGGTAGATTTTTTATACACCTAAGTAGTTCCTGAGTATTACTAATGAATATCTGTAGAATTAACGTGTTTACTATACATTAAGATTCATCGCTACGCGGCATTCAAGGAATTAAATTGTCACTCTAATAAGATCTCTAGGGATATGTTCAGCGAAGCGTTGAATATACCATTGATTTCACTTTGCAAATCGAGCTTTGTGAAAATAGTGAGGAGAGGAAATAGAGCGGCGCTAGGCGTCGGGAGGTGTTCAATATTCATGAGCCAACTTTAACTGGCGCGGCGAGTCTCGGACCAGGCGCTTAACTCAGTAGTTATTATAACGGCACCTGTGTTTGTCCATTACCAGCACCAGTCGCAACTAGCAACTAGTATCGTAATCGGAACAATAATAATAGACCGTTTACCACACCGCTGTTGTACGTCAAACGACTGCGAACCTCCTCGTAGTGACTGTATTATTCAACGCAATTAAAAGTTTGAAATTAAATCCTTAATCTGGCTAACGTGAGGGAAGATATTTTGTACGGTGTTAAAATAAATTGCAGCTAAAATTTCCAGAAATATCGGATAATGACCGCGTTTTAAACGAAGGTAGTTTCATTTTTACAAACAATTTTACAACATCTGTTCTAAAATCTTGTTCTCTATCAATTATAATTTACCAATTTATGAAGTTTGTGAATAATTTACATGATTTCTTAGAATATAATATCATGGTGTGGTTATTGTTTTATTTTTTTATTTTATAAATAGCCGACAAAGGAGCAGACGAGCCACCTGTTGGTAAGTGGTCACCGTCGCCCATGGACATCAGTAAGATGACACAATTTTTTGGTGCCGATATCTATTTTACGACTCATACACAATACATAAATATTTCATTGAGACATTTCACTAATACTGACTGATGAGTATTCAAAAAGTATAGACATACGGGTTTTGCGAAATCATATTGGTCTTGATACTGGAATGCTTACATAATAAAAGATTAGGTCTTTAAAAAGTGGTAAGTGCCGTCTATGAACATCGCTAACACCAATCCAGAAGCAATTACCTCACATGACAACTAGATTCAAAGATATTAAAGAAGAAGATATTAAAAACATTTTACAGTTGATTCTAGAAACATTTAATGCTATTAAAAAATTGATATTAAATCCTGACTCAGGATCACGTACATAGTATATAAAAAACCTGACCATTCACGAATAATTCTTCAATAAATCTGATATTAATCCTGTGTGTACACTAAGTTAACGCATAATAATGATATGAGCAAAATATTCTTAAATATCTTGTGTGATGTGTATGGTAATACCATACAACAATAAAACATAATAGCAAAAAATAAATATTTCGTAATTATTTAGATAGCAAAATTTCACACGAAATCTATTTTGGGTGTAATGTTGAGAAGCGACTGACCCTGAAAAGTTAAACAAATTGTCTCAACAACCCTTTAACCTTTCATACATAACATAACCCTCGTAACATAGATGAACAAAATGCACAACTATAAGTACACAACGTGGATTTGGGTAACATATCAATTCATTTTTTAAACGAACCACAAAAAATAATAAACGTTGTAAATCAATTTATTTTCAATGGGAAAATGCGGACTCATTTTGAAAACCTTACAATATTTCGTAATAAAAATGATACGAATATCAAGCCACAATGAAAAGGCTGTTAGGGACCTGATTTATAGAGTGCCATTTCACTTAATGGTGGTGCAATTATACACTTCAAGTTATAACGCGACATTTTCGTCATTCACAATACTAGCTCGCTTTTGTTGCGACGTAAAAAGATGTCCTAAAAACAAAATTAGATTTAGCTTCATAACGGGATGCAAGGTTTTAGGTCATAGTCTGTAAAATTTTTAGGTCACAAATGAATCTGATATTCACGGAGAGTACTGGTATGCATCATGTTTTTAGCAGAAACATCATGACCTGATTCACGTTCTAGCGTATTTTTCTTAGACTCTTCGTACCCTATCTGACTCATACAGTAATGCACGTGCACCACCAAACATTCTAGTTTCTTGTCAATTTTCATGATTAATATTTATGTTTGTATGTATAATTGAATTGTTCAACCTTAACGAACTCGGAAAGAGCCGCTAGTATGAATATAAAAATAAATCAAATAGTATCCCTGTCGTTTGAAAGATGGACTCTCACACAGAGATCTAGGCGAATTCTGCATGAAATTATAATTTTTCACAATTATGTATTCGTATGAATTTTTCGATGGACGCAACACATATGATGGATAGCTGACAGTTTTGTGCAATTTTCAAAATGAATCAAAGTATTAAAATTTGTTATCCAATTGTTATGTATCTACCAGAGATTAAAACTCTCATTCTTATCACGTCAAATTGTATACGAAATAAAAATTAAAATGTGAAGGAATTTTCTCTTTACAATATTATGAATCTTGGTCTTTACCAAATCGTTGGTTTTACTTTAAAACCGTACCTTAAACCCATGACCTTATCTTAGCTTCATAATTACCTTTAAATTCTTTCCATAATTGGAATTATAAAAGTGTTTTGTTTCCTTATATTAAATGCGTATCACTGCCAACTAAGCTAACAGAGTTTCGTATATACTCCCTCTCTATAATTAATATCTTTATATCATATATTTAATCTCGTTGAGATGAATATAGTCACCCAACCTGACGTGGTCAGCGAAGCCTTAACCCCCGCTATTGCAAGAGGAATCTCGAGCATAGCAGTGGGACAGTAATAATATTGATGATATAAAAACACATTTTCTTCTACCTTTCTCTCATTTTTATGTTTTATGCATATATCTCTTCTTTTTCCTAAAAACATATAACACAGTTATAAATATCGTTTTGTTTTCATAGTAAGCCGTTAGTTCAAATTAAAATAGCTTGTTGAACTACAGAAACAGATTAAACATTTTGCAGTTCAGGAGCGCGCCGCGACTGTTCAATATTCATGGACCAATGGCACTCGCTGTAAAGATGCTTTCACACATACTCTAACCACCCATACTTTAACACTGCATCTAATAAATTCTTGGCAATCACCGCTGTACAGAGAAACACGATGTTTCTCTAGAGACACAAATACCCGCATTGTGACTAGATTTTGTTAGAGACATCATGGAGTTAGCTGTATTAAAGTATGGATTAAATACATATCTGTTTACATGCAGATTAGGTTTTCGCCATATTAAAGGAAGAAAGTAGTCTAATATAAGTCTGTTTAACCCGTTTGAAGGATTTGAATTATAATATCACGTTAAAAAATAACGGAAAATTAACATTTCTAGATGTCGCATTTGAAATCTACCCCAGCGGTATGATTAGCCACACGGTCTACAGAAAGCCCAGTCACATCATCTCACTCACTATCACATCATTCAAGTTTATGCACAACGCACCATCATCCGAAACAGCTACCGGTTGTCAACCTGTCAGCATACACAGGTTCGTGAAATGCCATAATAGTGCCGATGAGACTTTATTTATTTCAAAACCACAGTCGCACTCGCAATCGCAGGTTGATTTCACTTCGTAAAGAAAGAAATCTGTGCTTTCG
>DWPT01002831.1:0-15440 GCA_018251895.1 Agathymus mariae mariae | reverse complement strand
GAAAATATTCCCATTAACCATTAAATTTCGATTTTTAATGGAAAATTTTTTCATTGATCATTGAATTCAATTTTCCAGTGGAATATGTTTCCACTGAAAATTTTATTCAACTTTTTATTGGAATTTTTTTTTTATTAAAAAATTAAATTTAATGAGTCAACGGAAATATTATCCATTAAAAATTTCACAACACTGCCTAATGCTCCTTGGTCGTTACCGTTATATAGCAAATTACTTTATCTCGTTGAAGTGTGATCGAAAAATAACGGAAAGTTGAGCATTTAAGATGCCTCTCCCCATCACTTCTGTATTACTCAGCAGAATTTCTAAGATTTGTATATAGTGTTAGGATTTGTAACTTACTTGGCTACATATTTTTTACTTGTTTCAGTTTTATTGTTAATGCGCTAGTTAAAATTGGGTTTGTGTTATGAACTCCATGAGAGGAAGTAACCACTTAACATCAGGCGCGGTTTCTGCTAGTTTGTTCACACAGAAATGGCTGCCTAGTGGTTTTTGAAAAACAACATGTTGAGCAAATTTGCGTAACAGAGAATTCTCTCTAATTATCCGAAGGTGGCTGAAAACATTTACAGGTGGCCATAAGGTTCAGTTAAAATTTATAAACTATTTAATGTTAGTGTTACATACAAAACTGACCGGTGGAAGTTATTCTTAAATTGCTTTTTGTAGTGTTTCACAATGTTGCTGTACGATTTAGTTCGCTTTGCCGCTACTTGCTATATTGTTTAGATACTGGAAACCTCTAATTTAATTACTCTTGACAGTGTATTGTGTCGCTACCGTTCTGGTTCCTTTTCCATTAAGGTCTATAATGCTGTATTAGATTCCGCATGTTTCTTAAAAGGAAAACCCATCCAGGTATATTCGCATCGGCCTATCAGTGTATTTGTGTTGTTTTGGGGGATAAATTAGGCAAAAAATCGTGCTGTGAGGATTGAAAAAAAAAAACCTTTTATTTATTTAAATTAAACATTATTTTTGTAATGATCAACTAAATAAAGATAAACGGAAGGAAATTTTCCATTGTGAAAGAGTGCAACAACGTCCAAATCTTGTCAAAGAAAACTGAATGTAATGTGCAACAGAATAATACAACGGAACATATTGTACCTATATTTTTTTATAGCCTGAAAGGCAGAATAGCTAATATAAAATGGTCATTGTGGTCTATGAAAACCGACTGCACCACACAAGTCGCCAATGTAACGTCGGTCCTGAAGAAATCTTGTTACAAATCTCATAAATAATTTATGTCATTGTGCTAAAGGAATAATCTACCTGAAAATATTGTTTGTTCCACTCTTATCATGTACACGGCAAGAACGATCATGCAAATTGAAACTAATGTAATCGATGCAGATGATTTCTTGGCGATTGTTGCAAAGATGGAAGATTGCTATGGGTACCTAATCAATTAGCATCTGGAAGCAGCTGTCGCAATAAAACCAATAGGCAGGTTGAGTATATGTATGTTCCTCTTATAAGCAGTTTGACGGTGATCCGTGGGTTATTTGTGTACGTTTTTTACGGTATCATATGTAGCGAGACCTGTATCTATATTTTAGTGCTATCATATATTTGAACTTGATGCTCAAACGCCAAAGTTATCACAAAATCGTACATCGGCTGTTTATTAAATTATTGTTCTATCATGTATTGTATATGTAATATATTGTCTTAACATGGTGGTTTAATGAATGGGAACTCAACAGAATATCGAAAAAAAAATACGGAACCTCATCCACCCTAGCTGAATTCGAACTTTACCGTTTTTGCTATTAACTTTGCAATAGACTTGGTATTATTTTTGTTTCTCTAATATTATACACCCTGTTAATGTAGCTTCCTGTTACTTTTCCTGAGAGGCTGTACTTCATAAATTAATTAATGACGTAACATAATATGTTAATTTAGTTGGTCCAGTACACTTTGTATACAATACAACGATGAATAATTTCAGCAAATGAACTAACATGATTACATCGTTTAATAATTTTAAAAAAACTTGACCAATGTGTTGCTGACGCCCATGAGAAACCACGACTTACTTTTAAAACTTTAATTATCGTATTAAATTCGTCACCTCGAAGCGCAGTAGTTACTTTATTTGGGTGTAATTTTGCTGGAATGGACAGGAAAAAGCATTTTGGATATATGAAGATAAACGTATGTGCCTAATGCGGGGAGACGGGGGCAACCGCCACGGCTGGTCCTCGGTGTCCAAGACCGTCCTGTTGGCGAAGGCGCCAATAACTCGGGTAACAAATATAATTGAGAAGGTCCATGATAGGGTATATGATATATGGTGAATTGAATAAAATTACAATAGTTGTGATTTATGTGATTTGTTAATTTTAAGTAATGTTAAGACTAGTTTTAGTTTTATTTATCTAACGCATTGGGTTTGTAACCTGTAATTTTAGACGGTAAAAATGGAAAATATAAATAAATAAACTTGTAGCATTGACGAACAGTTGCAATTCTCCATACAGTTTTACGATATACACATACCTGTCCGTGCCATACGGGTACTTCATTTGTATACCCTGAATCGATGGATAAGGTGAAATTTGACATAAAATTTAAAAATGAACGTAGATAACCAAAACGTATCGAGATATACGACAATTATAAGCGATGCTCGACCTGGTAAGTAAAATATGTCCGTATTCACTTCAACAAGGTGCCACGTTCACAAGTCTATTAAAGTGAAGATTCACTCAAATTATAGAAAAAAGATCATTAGATGATGGGAAAAACAATAGAAGAATTCAATTAATCACAATAATGACTGCAACGTTCGGTCTAAGACCCTTAATATCTTTTTGTATATGCTCACTCCTAAAACTTTTGCGTTTACTTTTAATCACATTTCTGTTTGATAAATTAAGAGCATCTTATGCTCTATCCATTCTGTTAGAGGGGTCAAAAACATCATTAGTAGTAATATGATCATTTTTTACTTGATACCCTACTATGACAATCATTTTTAACGGCACCATTTTCACGAGTCCTTTTTCTCTCTCTGGAAAGACATTTACACTATTTCATAACCCAAGAAAACTCACGCCCAAGATTTATCAACGATTTTACTTTTCGTCCGTTTTCTTGCTAAATAGATCCCTTAAGCGTCACTTATCACCTTTTTAACCTTTCCAATACTCTAAAATCCAGTTTATATCTTACAATAGTATTTATATATTACTGTAGTTTAGATTTTTTTTGAATCACTAGTATCATTCTATTGGTGGTTTCATTTGTAAAAATAGCAGGAAAATTTGCATAGGAATTTTGATATTTACTCGAGAGTTTATTTTGTACTAAGTGTCTATTAGCAGCGTAGATCGTCCTTATTTTAACGTCCACTCTAATTCAAGAACTTCCTTTTGTTAGTTGTTTCTCGGTTTGTTTTAGTTAATTCCAGTCTCTGGATTACCTAATAGTAGTAACGTATTTGAACAGTTGAGTAATGAATGTAATTACTAGCATTGACAACAGTACTTCCGACAGCCGGCTCTGTTTTTGGTAATGGTAATTGTACAATTATTATAATATAATTTGACTAGAACGGAACAAAAGAAATAAGAAATGTAGTGTTACTTATTAAGTTGGTTATATTTAGTAGTACCCATTGCAGTTTTGGTCATTAGATAGGTACTAAAATAATGAAATTTTAGAAATTTCGTTTTATGTATAACAAAAACACTGATTTAAATCAAATATTATTTAACTTTCAAAAAGAAAACATTAGCACTAAAACATGTCCACAATAACCACTTTTAATCACCAATCACCAGTCAATATTAATTTTAAATTATTTCAGTTTTGTTTTTATCACGTTTGTTTGAACATTGGAACAAGAAATTCGATTAATTCTGAAAACAAATGGAGCAGCAAAACCTGATGGTGAGATGGATGGAGGGATTAGCATATTCTGAAGGATGGGAGCCGAAGGTTTAAAAAGAGAATAATCTATTTTCAGTCTTATTTATTTGACTGGGAAGATAAGAACCGGTACACATGCACGGATTATGTGCTAAAGAAATACTTCGGGCTTTTTATTTTGCTTTCAGTGGCATCCTCCGATCTTGGTTGTAGTTAGCGAAAGTGTGGGAAGACTTTACTAGGAAAATGTAACTCCTTTTGTACAAATAAATATATAAGGGCTCTTTGTAATGTCATCGGTCAGTTTTGTAGCAAGAAATAATGATTAAAGTTGCAAAAGTTCAGATTAAGAGCTTTTCAGATGTGGGTATATCAAAAAATAATAAAACCATCGTTGTTTACGGAAATCTAAGTTTTTATTCCAAAATAAAACATATTCCACTTTTTTTTATTAACTAGTGACTCGCCCAGACTTCGCTCGAGTTCAAAAATTAATTATTATATAGCGTAAAATTTAGTGTGTTCAAATAACGTAAGTGTCGTGATAGCAAAAAAAGGAAAACGAACTCAACGTAGGGTAGATAAATCTATCTACACTAGATTAATCTATCTACCACTAGCTAGCCGACGGTTTCTCCTCGCCAATGCAGTTTCGCCGTGACCACGATCCATGCAAAGGGGTCGAAATATTGGCAACAAATAAAACGTATCGTGAGTACCCGTTATATAATAACATGTATAAATTCCGCGCTGACACTGATTTAAAATATCACGCTCCCTGTTTATAATATTAGTACAAAAAATCGTATAGGGATTCGTGGCAGGTGTTGAGATTTCCGCATTCATTTAATGAAACAGCTAATTAATCCAAAACGGTTAAAGTTTATTATTTTTAAACTTATAATGTAATCTTTAACGTTTTTAATGTTTTTAAAAATTTTCAACCGGACACATTAACTTGTAAAATAACTCGAAGAGCACTTAAAACTTTTTTTTTAAATTTTTGAACGGTTAAAAGTAAACCCAACACAATCGCCTCACTAAACCACTTTCCATTATAAACACCCGACACAATATTCCCAGTAAAGACAAAAATAAGACTCAAATTGTTACTGGAGTGGGTTTAAAGTAGCAAATAGCGTAGGATAATGTTGTATAAGATATGAATGTAGGAACCTCGACTTGGGAATAAGCGGCGCGCAGGTGCCGGTTATATTTATATAGGTATTACGTACTTACTTCGTAACTGATTTTATTATCGTTTACATATTATTTAACTTGGGATCCGCTCTCACATTGTTCCTGCGTCGGTTTCCAGAAACGAATTTATTTTGGCTTTCTATGATAGTTAGGCAAGTATAACGATTAAGTATTTTTCGAACAGCGTTGTAAAATACAGGCAACAGGATAGATTGTTGTGTAATTTTTGTTCTTTAACAATCGACTATCAAAGTTTAAGAATAACATTATTTGTTGCAATAGTTCCAAAACCTTCATTCTCTTCCATATTACGAGTTAATTGACTTTAATTGCCAATTCAGCTAGAACAAACTTTTATTCCAAGTTTTTATGCTTGACAACAATCCCACCGGATGGTAAGTGGTCATAAAGTTTAAGATGTTGATCGCACTTACTTAATAGCCTTCGTAAGTTATATCTTAATTTTTGCATATTGTCGTAACTAATAGATAGACAAAAAATGTTGTTTAAAGTATAAAGAACGTATTAATATTTTTAATATTATTTTTAATTTTCTTCCAATGAAATGTATTTAGGGGCAGTGACTTTAGTGTGACCGATACGTGCCGAATTCGAGTACCGAATGATATAGTACACATATAAATAAATATAACTAATATCTCTCAGGTCTTGGTTCTTTGTTAATTATTTGTATATCTAACTCGTACTCCTTAGGTGCATACTAAAAACAAACCAAAGCCTTGTGAAGCAGGAACTGATAGAAAAAAGATATCCTGCTATTTGATACAGAAAAAGATTTTCTTAGATTATATTTAATAGATTCGGGTTTAAAATGGATGCACAATGGCCCATTCCGAAAATAAGTCTCACCCTCGTGGTGTTGAGTTTAAATATTATCTATCACATTAGCTAGCGATACGAAAGTACAAAAAACAAACCTGAATAAGTCTTGCAAAACTAAATTTTAACCGTTGTTAAAAATCTTAGGTTTCAGTGAAATCGTTGGATGACACATAGATTAATGGATTAAAATTTATCTTGCTCTTATAGGTCCATGTAGGTAGGTTATAAGTTACTGCCGAGGTAATAATAATAATGCCTGAACTAATGAAAAACAAAATAATAATAATAACTTTAATTTTAATAAGTAAAAATACCTCCATGATGCTCTAACTCACAAAATTGGAACCCTTTTAATTTAAATAGCCGTCATATGAGCAGAGGACCCACCTGATGGTCAACGTCACCCATAAAGATCAGTAAGCCTTGTCGGCCAGGAAATAAGAAAAAAATAAGAAAGAATATGACGAATCCTTGGACGTAGACTCAAGCAGCTGGCTTCGTAATCTTAGTAACAATATTTATAACTTAATAATAATAATAATATTGATAATATAATCCTTGTGTTAGGCCCCACCACCAAGTAGACTGGCTGCTGTTGCTTGTTCTAGTGTGCTAGGCCGCCACAAAACGGCCATCAATATCAAAATCAATACTTAATCAATGGTAATTAATACTTAATAAACAAAAAAAGGATGTTTTTGTAAGTATCTTATACAAAGCTTAGTACAACTTCTACAGACTTTTCATGCAATATTGTACAATATTCTTGCGGTACACCCTATTGAAACTTACGCTGTGGTTGAAACTTATCGATATTCTGAGATGATCCACTCTCGTTCAACAAAAGCGTTGTTAAAAATGGATTCTTTCCTGTAACTCAGCTTATTCAAATCTAAAAGTAAATTTGTTTCAGCCACTATAAGAATATAAAAATATTACCTACAAAGGGTAATAATGGTCATTGAAATATAAATATAATATAAAGAGCAATGCTTCTTTAATAATTTGAGTACCATGACTCTACATATATAGGGTAAGGATTTTTAAATGTCTGACTCTACCAATTTCCCTCTAAAAGTAAATCTTGTAATAAATCTATATCCCCTGATGATGTTTTGTCTCGAAGCAAAACACGTCTTGGTGTATGCGATTTAGTATATATAATTATTTATTATAAGTACATGTTTGCTTTGTGGGAAGAATTACGCATGTCTAGAAATATATGTCTTTATACAGTGTACTCGCGGATTGATGCAAAGATGAATACTAATTTAGTAACAATGGATCTTCGCGGGGTAACATCTGATACCATTAACACTTTTTTGACTCACTTAGGTCGTAGTGAGGATGTATCGCTTTATTTTATTGTAACAACCCTGCTGTCACTGTTATCTGTGAGTTGAGTTGATCACTTACAAACATGCCGCTGGTCGGCCCGACATCGTCTGCTACTATAAAAATGTCTACGCAATCCATTTCTACCATAAGTTTGCAGAAGTCTACGACAGCCAAAACACGAAAACCATAAAAGACACGGAGATTGTCAATAGTCAAATCACAAAATAGAAATATTAATATCGGTTTCGACACAGAATAGAATAGGACAGGATATTTTCAGAAGCTTCTGTAAAAGGACAAGCACTGTTGCCATGACGCGTTATGAAAAACGATCAACATGAATTATGACGGTGCATCGAAACAATGGAACATGAATTTTCAATTACAATTACACTTGGGGCGTTCAGAGCTTCATTTATTCTTGAGTCTGAACCAAATCCCCTGTTCGTGGTGCACCATGCTGAACAACGGACGAGACAATGGTTTTTGGAAACGCTGGCTTCTCTATCACCTTTCACTGCTAATTACCACCCGAACTCAAGAAATTTCCATAGATTTTTTTTAGGTTTTTATGAGTAATTCTAAAATAGATTCATAAAAGTATTCACATTTAAGCTAAATATATATTGAGTAACCCGCCTTCGCGTCGCTTTTGGAAACCTACGCCATACGTTTATTAATAGCACCAAATTAATTTTAGAGATAAATCGTCTAGTGCTAATTTATAAGAAATATTTATATTTCTTATAAATTAGGAAGGCCAGGCAATCGCTGTGCCAGTACCACTTGAAGACCATTCCCAATCCCATGTTGTCAAAACTGTGTCGCAAGAGGCGACAGAAGCCTGCCTGCTTGGTGGTAGGGTTTCGCATAAGGATTATATTATGTATATTATTAAGTCAATACTATTATTATTACTTGTATTTTTATCTTTCCGTGAAGCCCGCCTGCCTAGCTACCACCCTCCAGTCTGAGCCAGCCGCCAAACGACTCGTCGAGTACCGGCTGGGGGTTTAAGAGCCAGTACTTTCTTTGTTTCTTCTTCTTTCTCGGTCGACGACGTATTAGTGTTACCAGCCAGTGTAAAGCATTAGTTTCGGGTGACGGTGACCACTTATCATGACGGTGACGGTGGCCCGTCTACTCGTTTGTTGATTATTTACATAAAAAACACATTAAAATCCCCAGCATATTTTAATAATAGGACGTAACTGATGACAAATGAACAGATGACTCTTTAAACAAAAAAAGATGCTGTTAAAATTGGACTAAGGAGTACTTAGTGTAAAATGACATAATTTATATCTTCTCGTAGAAGGGACATACCTTAAATACTACAACTATATGCATGTTATACTTCTTTGACTATGTTATTTATATATAGATTTTATAAATCGGCAGATTAATAAATGACACCTTTGATTAAACACCGAAACGCAATAGTTTTGATCTTACATAACCTAGCGTAAACCAGCCACTGATTTGAATTCGTTGTGCGAACGGTAGGCAAGCTTATTCGGAATATGTAAGGGAACACATGAATGGGGATTTGGAGAATAAATGTGGCAGGAATAGGAAAATTTCTTTTTCATTGCAACGGAGGTTGGGCTTGATATTCATTTAACAAGTTTACCACTGACAATGACATTAAAATGTACGTTAAAATATATAAAAACCAGCTGCCAATTTAATTTAGTACGCCGCTGAAGGAAAAATTTGTGCTTAACTGAAGTAATTTAATTATGATTTTCTTATTGGACACAGTATACTCATATAAAAAGCACAGAGTACTTACTCACTGCAACGAGAAGTTTTTGCGGTCTGCATTTTAGTTATGACCAGTAAACGGCCCTCGCTTCGCTTCAGATAATCTCGCGTTACGCATAGAACTAGCACCTGCATTGTTTAAGGACTGGGTGTTTCTCGTTCTGTGAGGAAATATATTATATTAATAGGTATATTTTTATTTATGGACGGATTGAAATGTAACAATCGTCATTATTAAGTGATGCTTACTGCAATATATTAGTGAAAACTAAAGTTATAACGAAATAAGTTAAGCCGTTTCTGATTATTAGCGCGCACAAACGCACAGACAAGCAGACATATCTAACAGCTATTGGTTTTTATAAATCCGCCTAATAATAGTTTTTCTCATATACCTTTAATGTACAGGAAGCGATCAGTTACATATTATATATGATAACATAGCTGAACTTGGCTGCAAATGTCGTCCATGGTAATAGAATAATGTGACTTAATAAAATAAAATACACCAAAGTTGTGTGGTATTGTCAAAATACAAGGTGGTAGTGTCAAAATACATATAGGGCTTCCAACAAATCGATGTATTCGTTGCCCTATAAATATTGATCTACTCAATGAGGAGTCTTGTCTATTTGCAAGTATATACTTCAATGGACTTCACTAGGACTCATATATGTATATGTGTTCAAGCGGGCCGTGGTCCAAAATATTCTAGTGCGGAATTTATCAACACAACCATAGCTGTGCCGTTGCTGAGTTTAAGTCTCCTATCACATCGTAAAGGGTAAAGGCGGTGTGCGCTATGGTGTCAAATTTGATTAGCAAACTACCTCTGAGAACATTTTGCAGAACTGTCATATACGGAGTATGCAAGGATTCCTCATGAAGTTTTCCTTCACCGAACAAGTAATAATTTAATTTGTAATGTAACTCTGTAACAACTATAATATATGTATATATATATATTGGAAGCAAAAATTACGTGCATAAGTGTATTTACAAAATACCTAAGTTTTTAACTTTGTAAAAGAAAGGTATTTTAGAGTAGAATTCAAACTCAAAACCTCCGTGCGCTATGTCAACACTCAAACTTCAAGGCTGTCACTGCATTTTTAATACAGGCTTGTGTGATGAAAACGTTAAAAATAGTTTAATATGAGTTTTAAAATAAAGTAAATTAAAAATAACCAGTTTTTATACGGTTCGCATGTGAATGTCAATATGAAAAAAGAATGTTGAAGTTACTTTTTATTTCTTCTGCACAAGATTCTGTTCAGAATTATAATTATCCAGTACCCGATTACATATTACCTAAGAACTCGTTTGGATGGTTAAACACTTATAGGTGTCCATAAATACTTCCGCTACGATGTAAATATCTTTAAAATAGCTACTATAATTTCATCGACACGTTTGCAATCCTTTCAGTAGAAAAAGCTCAAAATCTTGCTGAAAAATTCAATGTAGAGCTGTATGTAATTTGTATTTTTTAAAAGAAATCATAAAGCATAGTACAGCAGACAATCTCATTTCACGCTGCTGACCTAAAAAGAGAATACCCATCGGAATTTCTATTAAGATTTACTTTACTGACTCGTTACTAGAATGTACAAGATTTGTTTGCTTGTTAAATCTATATTGGAAATTCAAATGCTTCCAGCTGATTAATCAATGGAAATACATCACAATTTTTTATTAATTTAAAATTTGATTGATTTGTAAGTCATTTTGTAATAAATATAATTCGAAACGTTTGACTTCTTATGTCAAAGTCAACTGAATTATGGCAATTCGGTCGCAACATTTTAGAGGGCTTCCGACCTACGACGGCTTCATAAATACAATCCCAAATAATATTGAGAGCTCGCTAAGCCTTGTTGGAGAACTTCGAGTGGCATAAATGCTACTTATACGCGAATTACACACTTACTTTCATGGGTCTCTAGACAAACGTTGCGGAGTTGGTGCAAGCCACCTCCAGTACTAAAAGAGACCCCGGTAACTACTGACAACCCTCTGATACCGTCTTCTCTTTTGCCAACTATTAACATAAAAAGGTGATTTAATCTAATATAATATGTCCCCTGACTTACAGTTATTGGATTGCGTGTCGATGAGGAACTAATGAATTATATATATATAATTGATATATAATGTATAAACTGGAATTAGTTGAGTAGAAATTTGTAGAAAAACTAAGAAACAGTTGATTCGTACCATAACCCTCCGATATCGTAAAACCGGACGTTACACAAATAAACTTCTTTATCTGCGGAGATAATACTTAAGTATGTCATTTCGTTGTTTATTGAAGTATTAAACCGCTGTTGTGACGGTACAGGCGTTGGGGTAGAATTGTCAACGGTATGAATAATATACTTAAGACTCCTGTAATTTGGAATTAATTGGAATTTCATATATTATAATAAATATTTTTTTAATACATACAATTCAGAAATCGGACATTTTAAAAACTAGTTCTCGACTGGTTGTCGAAATTCAGCTTTATGAGACTTGGAGTTCGTTTTTAGAATGATGTTCCTAAGTTAATACGCCAATTCTCTATTGGAACTTTTAACTAACGCATTGAAGCACAGCTTGATAGTGAAGGCTATTATGATATAGACGAATAAATTAATGATAAAGACGTATGGAAATAAGTGTCGAAATCAGTTCCGCGCAAGCTTAAACTTTCTTTGTAATTGCCATGTGTTGTTTTAAAAGATCTGCTGAGGAGTTTCGTTCGCTTTTTCTTCTTCTCAATGTGATAGCACCTTTTTGAAACGATAGTAGAAGCAAAAAAATACGTACGTAAGTGTATTTACAGAAGAACTGAATTGTTAAATGATTTTAAAACTAAAAAAAAGATCATAATAATTATTATCAATTAATCTTTATTTTGATACCAAAAGAAAGAAAAAAGTAGGTTGACAAATAGAATAAAAAATTATCGCCGACTGATTTATGCCTATTATGTATCATTTTTATGCTAATAGCCGACGAACGAGCAAACGAGCCACCCGAAAGGTAAGAAGGATAGTATAGATAAAATGAGCTTAACATGAAATTTCAAAACAGTCGGTTAAATTTATTGATAAACAATAATAATTTGCACTTTATCTTTTTTTTTTACATAAGTCAATTATCAACAAATAAGTGGTCTTACACTAACATTTCTTTACCGATTCTCAGAGGATGTAAGTAGGCAGCTTGGTAAAAAATCATCACCATGCAAGGTTGTACTGATACTGTCGGGGTTAAACTGGGTAATTACAGTTACCAGAGATTTCAACGCGATCGACTTATTCATTATTTAGCGGCGTGCACGTCTTATTTACCTCTTGTATAGTAAATCTAAAAATTACTATTAACTTGTAGAGTATACTCACTTTAATTATCATTTATTCTATCTTAAATGGTACATGGCACTAAAGATTATTTTTCACGACGCAAAGCGTGATCAGATTCCAAGTATCATTACATTAAGTTGTTCTTAAGCAATGCGGGGTACGAAGCGAGACGGGTACTAGGACTAGCCAGCGCACAAAGGCGGCTCCACATTAGGTCGCAAGCAGCGCGGCTGTAGCGTGTCAGCAGCAGAGGCCTTCTTATTACTTCATTTAGTGGCGCACCGTATTCCAAAATGGATCCCAACGAGAAAACATCATTGTTGCTCCCGCTTTGTCGGTTCTCCTTCGGAGCCTTCGATGTCACGTTCATATTAAAATAGCCAGTATTGTATTAATAATTTGTTTTGATAATAAATTTAATGGTACCATCTTTCAATGATATTTTTTTCTGTGTAGAATTCATTCTTTGTGCAAATGTATGTTGAAAGCTTGCATCACTGGCTCGAAGCCGACTAATCGCACGCGGCTGCCGCCTCGCCGTCCGCTTTGATAATCACGTGTTGTGCGGCTGTCGCGCGATTTTTTTAATGTAGAAGTTTGTCGCTTCCGACCTAATGTGAAGCCGCCCTAAAGACGTGATCCGTGCACTTAGATGTAATATTAATTTCCTGTATTTACTATTTGCCTCGCCTTAGCACGAATGCAAATTATTCACGAAGCAAAATAAAAGTTCTGTAGCGATAAAATAATTTCAATACTTATTTTGTAACATGTCTCTATCTCGAGTGGTTAACTATGCGTTGTCGTAGTTAGTATATCGAGAACTGATGATCCAACAAAATATTTCATTGAACAGATCTGCGAAACTGAACGTTATGTTTTTATTGAGATTAACATACAAAACTAACATCCAAATAATTACTTTCTAGTGCAGCTTCCTTGTTCTGACAAGAAACGAATAGAACTAAAACTGCCAAATCGATCGAGCCTTCTTCTAGTAACAATCTTTCATACAAGAGGCAATTTATCTTTGTTTATATAAATACTACCAACTGATGACTAAAATATATTAAGGCACCAACAAGAACATCTCGGATATATACCAAGATCGATTTTATTGCGTTTCTTTCCACATATCCCGATTTAATATGGCCGCTCGATTTGTTTACAAAGGAAAAAAGTTATTCATGAAATTTGTTTTCCGAAGGGCCCAAGAAGCTAGATAAAAATAAACTTTCCTAACATAAGTTACTTAACCCTCGCCTTTATTTCGTCCTACAAATATTTTTCATATTTCTTCGACTCTGCCAGTATTCGGACAAAGTTTTTAATGAAAAAAGGCGAAATTCTAAAACTTGACTGGATGCTTTATAAGAAAATTTGCAAATTTCAACAAATCGTTTTTTGGGTCTACCATTTTCTTTAACTCAAGCTTAAAATTAAGTTTTTAAGTTATTTTCAGAAAACGATGCGATTATAGCACTTTGGCTTATGTTAATAAAGTACTCAATCGACCTAATAACTTCGATTGATTCAGTAGGCAAATTAAGTAGTCAGGTCTGGTTGTTATTGATAGATAGAACTAGTTAAACTTTATCGGAGGCCTCGAGTCGATATCATTTTGAATACTTAATTTGGTCGCTAGCATTTCTACCAATTTGCACTGAAACATCATGGCGAAGAACCATAAAATGTCTAGTACCAGTTATCAGTTAAATTGTAATAATGTTACAAAAAATTGATTGTTAGGAACTGATTCTGTTTTATTATAAGGAAGTATTCGTATTTCTCTAAACACGTACACAACTCCAGTCAAATTACGAAGATAACTAAACATTGCCGAGAGATAATAATCAAATAGACGTATAGGAATACCACCAAGCTAAGATCAAAACTCATTAATCCCTTGACCAATCTATACTGGCGCAGGTTGATGGAGCACCCAAGTCTTTATAACTGCATATAATAGTTGTCAGTTGAAGTTTATTACTTAAACATAGTCACGACCAGATCGGCCTTATTTAGCCTCCCGTGACCAATCATAGACCTCACTTAAAACATCATGGGCATAGCGATTAAAACGTAATAATTAAAGGGCTTAGCGGTAGACACGACATTAGTATTTCAAATGTAGTACAGAGGTTCTAAGCTCTGACAAATTCGAAGTTTCACTTTAATTAATTGGCCGAACCAAAATTCAATTTTCCTTCAACGAATTTAATAGAAATATTAACCATGAATCAACAGCCTGCTAAAGCTCCAATCTATTGTACTTTTAAAACAAATAATAAATTAGAAGTAATTAAAATGTTAAGTACTTATATTATACTACCAGAGCCGCCGCCCCTCCGACTTCGAGTTAAAATTAATTATATACACATGATAAGTCAAAAATTTGATCAGGTTATCTGATATTTTATATAGCCTACTATCTGCGCAATCACGTGTTCTCGCTACATACCATTAAGATGGGTCAAGCTGTTCTTAAATTATAACGGCACATACAGACATAGAGACAGACAAAACGTTTCATAATGGACAAATCGATGTCAGGGAGTTATAAAACGAATATGTATCATGAAATTTTACAAGAAAATGGAATGTACAGATAGACAGACACTTAACATTTATATAGTACAATCTATAGCTCTCATAGCCCAGTTGGTAGTGATCTTGCCTGCCAAGCGAGGGGTCCCGGGTTCGATTCCCGGCTGGTGCAGACATTTATGTGACAGATGAATGTTTGTTCTCGGATCATGGCTGTTTTTGATGGGTTATTTGTGTAAGTCCGTGCCACCCGCAACACAGGGTATCCTACAGCGTTGGTGTGAGTGGTGTAAGCGTTTAAGTTTATACTAGCTTGTGTTAATATTATAAAAATAAATATAATAACGCGATAAATGTCTAAAGTTAAATATTGAGCTTCACAGGTGCAGATGTAGTGTTAGTATTTTACATAAATTAATTTAATAATTATGAAGTGATTGGCGTTGAAGGCTTAAACTACTAAAATATCATCCTAAATATTAAATG
>DWPT01002830.1:0-15441 GCA_018251895.1 Agathymus mariae mariae | reverse complement strand
GCGTAGAACACGTTGATACGCACACGTTGATAGACGAATGTGGCACGACGATGGATGACTCACGGCTGTTTGTTATAGTAGTATTTTTTCCGGAAATCGATAACAGATGGCGTTGTTCATATGTATCAATTCATCGATCGTTACCGATGTTACTCCAATCGTTCTTTAGTAATCAATTGTTATATAAATTGAAGTTAGTCATATAAATGCTAGTATTTTTATTAACATAGCCACACCAGTATCCTGCTTCATCACACTTCATCCCCCTAAATTTAGAAAAGGCCAGTACACTCACAGCTTAGGCCCTCGCTCGAGGGAGAACTCGCAGTGGAACACCAGGATTCTCCGCTTGGAGGTCTCGTTGTGTTGGAGCGGCTCGCTGACTAAGTTGAGGATCTGCGCCGGCGTGTACAGGTTGGAGGCGCCCAGGATGTGGCCACCTTCGTACTCGTACGGGTACCGGCAGTCAATCACCTGGGGACAGGATGTTGAGTTAGAAACGAGTCTTCAAGAGGAGAGAGGCTGTTATAAGTTGGTGCGTTCAACGTCTCAGACTGTATCACCACTTACCATCAGATGGGATTGTTGTAATGCGCTAGATATACGCATATACGCAAAAAAATAAGTCTACTAAGAGCCTCTATAAGTTTAGTCTATGGCGTCGTAGCTCTCGCACAGATGGACCGATTTTGATTTAGTTTTCTATATATGTACCTACATACATACCGTGAGTACCTTTATACAATAAAGTTTATGAAAACGAGTTTGAATTATAATTGTTTGGATTAAGTTAGGAAAATATTAACATGATTGTATTATTGAACCAACAATCGTGAGTACCCGTCGAGGATTATTTGTCCGGTTACGATGACAACGTCACCTGGAAATCGCTGATGGTGTCCGTGTAGTCGCCTCTCAACAAACCAGCGAGGGTGTCGCAGGATATCGACTTGAGGTCGGAGTGGTCGCCGCTGGTCAGCGGTAGAGCGAACGGCAGCGAGAAATCCCCGATGAGGTCTGGGTCCACTGCGGCTGTGACGTGAACGGAATTAGACACCAAAGCAACGTTCACACACACATTGCGTCGCTTAATCGTCCCACTGTTGGGCCCGGGTCCCACTACAGGTGTCGAGGCCATCCGTCACGCGGGCCAAGTGCCGGTTGGCAGATTTCACACACCCTTGAGAACGTTGGTACACTCTCCGGTGTGCAAGTACTCTCAAAATGTTTTACTTCAACGGAGCAACTTATTTATAATTGCTTTTTAGTGCGCAGATAATTTCATAATCAGATGTGGATTAGAACTCGAGACTAGTGCTGCAGACCAAAGTTCCAATCACTAATCACTTGGCACAATATGCACTAAGTTAGTCCTACTGTAACTTTTTCACTTGTGTGGATGAAATTTTGATTACGAATAAATAGTGGCAGTATACAAACTTCTAGATATTTTGTTACCTGTAATTTTCTTGTGTGTACATAATAAATCAAAAAATTGGGAAACGCACGCACATACCCAACCCCGCACTGATCATGGACACACATGGCATCACACCGCCCAAGAGCAGTATTAGCTGTATTACAGCGAGATTATATTCTCTCTTAACTAGGCTAAATCTGTATGTCGGTCTGATTGTCTGTGTGGTAATCTTTGGAATGGACATCCAGTTTTGATGGGAATTTCACTGATAGATAGATGATGGTGTAAAGCTAGATATATGGTACTTTTTATATTGAAAATATTTTTGCTCAACTCAAAGGAAAATACTATTTATTAGTATAGTGCTATCAGGCCAAATCTCCAGATTCCCATGCATGTACGGCTATGCATATAATATAATTATAATATAATATAAAACTACTTACAACGAGCTAATGCAGACATTATTGAGGCATTGTTTTCAGAGAAGGCCCTTTGCAACACCGGTCTCCCTTTAACCTCAAAGTCCGGGCTGTAACAGTTGGACTTCCTGCGTTTACTTGACCCACTATCCACCTGAACGCACCGTTTACTCGTCTTCTTCTCATTGGGACTCTCCGTTATTGAGAATAGAGAAACCCTGGCTTTTGAAGCTTCAGGGTTGTAACTAACGCTCCTATGAAAACCTGCCCGCTTCAAACTGAACTCCTTGTCTGGAAGAAAGTTATCCTTGATCTGTCCGGAGAGGAGCTCATTGAAATTGGCCATCTTAGGACTGTTTGAGACTTCCTCGATATCAAGAAATGGTTCCTCAAGTTCTGATATAAAACCACTTTCCATTGATGTTGTTGATTCGGAGGGAAACCTTAATTTACTTGAGCCAGGAGATGACATAGAGCCGATGCTTGAATCGCTTCGTTCATGCTTAAAAATTGTCTTTGTTGGTGTTTCAGTGAACTTCAAGCTCTTCTTAACAGAGGCATTGCTCGATGATGGTCGTTTGGCTGCCGGTGAAGTGAACTCAAAGGTTTCATCCTCAAAGTTCAGCATGCGGTTCGTAGTGATTGATTTGTTGAAAGATGTTGATTGCTCGGTGTCTGACAATGGAGCCCCGAAGACAAAGCTACTTGATGTGACTTTCCTAGACGTTGACCGTCCTCTGGATATGATGTTTGGGCTGTCCGTGGATATTATTTCATATTTGTTGCACTGATCAAAGTTGTCGGCATCGAACTCTTCTTCCAAGTCATGCAGTGTGTCAAAGTCAGGGTCCATGTCGTTCAAGTCCTTTTGGGGCACAAAGACGTCTTTTTCAGTCTCCTTAGCCATTTCGAAGGACCGTGATAGACTGGATGGTATTGCATCGGTGAAGTCCAGCTGTAAATAAGAAATAATTTGCATTAATTTCTTCTACAGTGAAATACTATGTAAAAATATATTATATCCTGGTTTTTCATGCTTTTGACCCAAAGTACATGAGCTTAAATTTTAATTTAAAGGGATATTGGTGAATTGGCAATCTTGAATTTTGCAGTCTACTTTGAAGGAATCTCATAAACAACTGTTAGGTCATTCAGTCAGTAAATGTGACAATTTCCAACTAACATTAGTTACATAGCTTCGAGCCATCAGCTCGTTCTGAGGTATAGATCCTGTACCCTTAGGCTGTAAGCTTGAGGCAACCTCATGAACGTAATTTCTTTCGTCAAAAGCTGACAAGGCCTAAGAAAAACTATCTAACAATGACAACATGGGTGAAAAAGTCAATTACCTTTGTCATCGACCAATTGGTTTTCTGTGCTTGGTAACTTTCTCCAAACGAGCAATCCCGCGTCTCCTCTTCCACGTCCAACTTTACAAAGCTCTCGCTCATGAACGGACTATTCTCCTTATTAGACATTTTAAACCTTGTCCTCTCTTCGAAGATCCTAGTTATCTTGGAAGATCTGTTCACGGAACGGCTTGTTATTGGCGATGAGGAGTTCCGGTCAATCAACGGTGACTTCTGATCGCATATCGAGTTAATTCGACTCAATGGAGACTTCTGGGTTGCGAGTGGAGATTTTAATCTATTCAGTTGGTTGTGTAAAGGTGACTTTGATTGAATCGGTGACTTCTGGGGTACAGGTGACTTGAGCCGATCAATTTGATTGTGCAGTGGCGACTTTATCCTGTCGAGCTCTGGTCTTAGTGTCGAGTTGTGAATTTCTCCAAGGATCCTCCGCTTTGACGGCGTGCTCAGCGGTGAGCTGTGGGGTGATTTGTAACTGAAGTCGAGTGAATGCGGGTTCATCTTATGTTTGTAGTTCAAGACGACTGCCTCGTCCTGTTTCCGTTTCTTTGAGTTGTTGCCGGAGTTGATTTGGAAGCTTTCTGTTATCAACCTGGAAAGATAAAGGCATGTTTCACGCGAAACGATTTCAAACTCGTATCATATCTTCGCCATCTTAATTGTAAAGGGTACTCACGTTTTTTGTATTCCACCACGATACTTTAGATCATGGTCACATGGTACATACGGAAATCGTGAGTACCCGTTACTTTTATTATTACTATGATTATAAATTGCAATAATTTTATTGACGTTCACATCAATAAAATTGTTATTTTAGGAGTGGGGAGTATTTTTCACCTGTCTCCGTCAAAGAACTCACATTTGAGTGACATGCCGACCCCTTTAAGAGCTGGCTTGTTGGCAATTTGATTTCTTTATATCTATTTAAAATTAAAAACATTTTTAATAAAACTATACTAATAATAAAACTGCATAGTTTCGAGTTTGTAAATCGATTATAATATACATTCACAAATTCATTTATTGCTGTACTTACACATTTTAACAAAGTTTGTAAATATTATATTATTGACACCCAGTAAAATCCTGACCTACAATACATATTGTGAAGTGTTTTTCATACATCTAAATTAATATATTATTTTGTTATTATTAAATGTCATTATTGCAACTGACACTCATTATTAAAATGTATACGATTATTAAAATTGATCGATTAGATCGATCGATCGATATATACATTGTTATCGATATAGAAGTCAAATTATATATTTTGGAATGTTTGTCTGTATGTCCGGTTATAACTCGAGAATGGTTAGGACGTGAGTACGAAGATGATAGGTTATATAAAATACCGGCCAAGCTAACGAAATCAAAGCGAAAAACTTAACATTTTGAATAATCACGTATGTGTAATGAATTGTTCAACCCGACCGAAGTCAGAGGGAGCCGCTGGTGTTATTAACGTTTCTATTCACAGAACGTGAAAAACCCATACCTAACGCAACACAGACTCTATTTCTAAACGCAAGATTTCCTAAAACGAAGCGTGGGCGGGGTGCTAATGACAATCCAATCAGTGTGATAAATTCAAAAAGCGCAGAGAATCCAACTGATTGTACTAAATGAATTCGTGTCGTGTCCAAAAACTTTTATTTTTCGTTTTCATTTACAATTGTAAATCTATTATTTACATGTGTTCTCTTACCCCCTCTTATTATGTAACTAGTGGCCCCTATATATATATACACACAATTGTTTCATTTTTTTATAGCCTATCATCTCCACAATCACGTGTTCTCACTACATACCGAGTTTCATTAAAATCGATCGAGCCGTTCTCGAGTTATCAACAGTATAGTAGTATAGATGTTCAACTTTGTTGTTAACTCCCTCAACACCTGAGTTTTGTTTTTAATAATTTATTATAAGCTAGTGCTTAATTACAATACCGCCAGAAGGTAATAAACCGACCCCGCGTCGGATTGTAATATAATAAAAAATCCACATTTATAAATCAGAATGTGAATATTCAAAATATGGTTTAAATCAAAATACAGCCTCATTCAAAATCTCACACGAGGGTTCTCTGAACTATTTATACTGCAGATCCTGGTAGACGGAGCCTCTAGCGGCGATTTTAGTCGTCTTTTTTTTACATTATTTAGGTACAAATAAATCAACTGAACGTATTTGTATTTGAATAACGTGATGCAATGCCATCTGTCAACATTGACAGGTGAAGTTATCACCCATCGGCAGTAATGCTAGTACTGGAAACGTTTACGAGATGGCGCTCTCTAATAGTTATAAAAAAAAAAATTGTTTCTATGTAAAATCCCGTTGCTTCAGTAAACACAACTATTTAGGTAAACTTAACAAGCAAAATCTAATTTTAATAGAAATTTTATCAAAACCTATGTATATCTGTAGCTTTTGTCTGTAACTTTAATTTTATTTAAATAGGATAAATATTCGTTTCATGACACGCTGACTCAAATTCAACTATTTCTAAATTCCTCTGTGCCTGTCCGTCTGTATGTCCTCCAATAACTCAAAAACGTATTGATTGATATTGATGATAATTGGTATAGAATGTGTCATTGTGCACATGATAAGCTATAAATAATATCGGTTTAGGTAATTATTTTCGGCAGTCATATTAATTGTATTTGTGCTTTGTTTGTGTATGTGTGATTGCGTGCGTGTGTGCACCATAATAGTCCACATATGTGCTATAATTCATAAATTACATAAACCTATCAGTTAATTTATTTAATGTAATTTATTGAAACATGAACAGGCTATGTAATTTTGGTTTTATAATAAATTATCATTTTTAATATAAGATGAAATGTATGCATGTATCTATCAATTGTATATAGCTATTGGAGAGATGTGATTATATAAATAAATATTACGAATTATGTAATGGTGAACTATTATTTTTTTATGGTAATAGCTGACAAACGAGCAGACGAGCCACCTGATGGTAAGTGATCATCGTCGCCCATGGACATCAGTGAGACCAAAGGTATCACTAATGCTTTGTCGGTCAGGTAATGAGAAGAAGGTAAAAAATAAGGTAGTGGCTCTCAAGCCCCCAGCCGGAATACGACGACGGCGGCTGACTCAAGCAGGAGGGTGGTAGCTAGCCAGGCAGGCTTCACGAAAATACTACCAATAATGATAGAACAAGTAAGTAATAATATTGATAATATAATCTTTATGCAAAGCCCTACCATCAAGCAACCTGGCTTCTGTCGCCTCTTACGACACCCTGCTCCGACAACATGTGATTGGGGGAAGTATTCTAGGCCACCCCAATACGGCCCAATACTATGTTAGAACACAACTTGAAACTATTTTAACATCCATGGAAAATTTATTAAATATAATATACAATATACATTTAATATAACACAAATACTCATTAACAATAAAATGCATTTAACTCTGTAGTAGTAACACATCCTAGCCAAATAATTCATATTGCACTGTGTAATATATATATATAGAGAAATATACATATATATATATTATATGTATATTCTGTGTACTTAAAATAAATAATTACTCTAACAGATATAGACAACTCACAAATCCAACAATTCTACATATCTGTTGCTTGTACGGCAGGTGTGTCCTTTGTACTTCTAAATATACTAATATTATTAAGAGAGAATGCATAGTTTGTTGTGGGTATGGTGAGTGCAATCATTGAAAATTCTTTCATTATTTCAAAGGTACATTATTCGAACAATAATAAGCTATACATAATTAACTTTTCAATCCATAAAATATCAGGAATAGCATCTAGCATACTATAAAATATACAGACACAAATATAAAAAAAAAACTGTCCATCTATAAACAATGTTTCCAAAAAAAAAAATAGCATGGATTTTCATGTAGTTGTTGATAATAAGTATGACTTGTGTGGTGGGTTTTTATGGATAATATTGTAAGGTTTTAATACATTTAGAAAGCTTTGACTTGATGGTGATAAATATGTTAGAAAAATAAATATATCCGAGCTTTATCTCTCATCACCTTTTCATGTGATACCAGGCTGCCTTACAGTATAATTATACTGATGAATGTCAGCATGTGCAAGTACTAGAGGTAGTCGAGTATTATGTCATCCATGCTGAGGTACTTGGTTCAAATATTATGTGCAATTATAACTTATGTTTTATGTAGTATTTATTAAGAACCCATTTCAAGGAATCTTGTTCACCATGGAGTACACCATAATGGTCTCAAAGTGTATTAGGTATGTTAACACACTTAATCCCTCTACTTTGAGAGTAAATATTATTGCTATGTTCTCAAAATCTAGTTTAATTAAGAATTGGTAATGAACATCACTATTTAGCATATAACAAATTATACTAATTCATATCAAAAATAAGACATTCCCACGACCTATCATTTACTCATATACAGTATAAGATTGTTACCAAAATCACCCGTAAGTCGACAGACAACTTGGAATGATACACAATAGTTATAATAAGCAAGAGGGTTGGATATGACAATGGATATTGCACCCCATCGAATCAATATCGACTATCGCACTAAATATCCCTAAAACGGGTTCTACGTACCGTTTTGTCGGTTCCCATAGCAAAACACTAAAGCGCTCGGCGGTTTTCGTCACATGAACGTTTTTTCAGGCCAAAGGTTATGAGAACACGAAACTACTACGCGGTCCAATCCAAACTAGTGTACCGTAGTTGAATAGTGAAATATTTAAGCCCAGGATAATTTTTTTTTACGAAAACAGGTAGACGGATTACGAGTTGAGGAATCATATGGTGGCATGACGTTTGGGTTCGCGCGCTTTTGTTATTCTGTCAATGTCGTCATGTCAAATGGGTTGCGTTCTGAAGTTAAAATTGCACTGCGGATTCGTAAATTACATTAAGCGTTAATCGACTCGTATATTCAAAATTCAGAAATACAACAGTGTGAACAACTTATGAATTTGAATAGGTACCCATATTGTAAAACTTACCTAGGAGCCGATATTAGCCAATTTTCCGATTTGTTTTGTTTCGTTGTGATTTCAAGCTTTTAATACATCATTATTTTGTTTTATGTTGTTAAAATAATGTTACCCATAAATAATACACTGTTTACAAATACAAGGCAATTATATGTGTCGTATCTATTTTTATACCTAATATTAGACTACGCAATCTTTATATTGATGCAGTTTTCGCCAACATCTGGATTATTCTCCCGTTTGGCTTAGGTATTTAATATATTTCAGAAGAGGAATCTTCATGTGTACCGTAGAGGGGGCAAACTTTTTTATTTTTAATAAAAAAAAACACATTTAGAATTGATTATCTATTAACTCCCTTACATATGATTATGCTAATCTTCACATACTTATTACAATTTCTAATTCCGAAGACACGAATCGGTTAGAACGATCAATATTCCCTCCTGCGTATTAAAATGGGAATAATTTTGGTAGGGGCGAACTGATTTAATGAATAAATCACAATCTTAAATACACCGTTATCCTTCACAACGGAAACTCTTTAATCCGTTGTTTAGAGGTCTGTTACGTTTGTTAAATGTAAGCAATGAGTGTGGTGGTTATATAAGACTCAGAGTTAGGGCCCGAATGTTGCCACTATTGCTAGATTTAACATGTTTATTTTGCATTTCCTACCATTTAGTTCAACCAGTGCGAATTTCGTTTTCTTAAATGTGCATAACTTAGCAGAAGTCTACTTGTATGGTAAATACTATAGATTCTTCTTACATATATTACAAAATTATGTATAATGTGTCAGTCATAAACAATAAGGACTCGTAAGCATTTATATTGCATGAAATCTTGCCCAAATCGGGACTCGTATTCTCATCACCAGCTAACTAGACTCCAGGGTTAGCCAGACAGAATTTTGTTGTTAAACCATGATTTTGTAGCAGAATTTAACTACTTCATAGGTTTTCAAATCCCAAACTTCGCCCTTTATATGTGTATATATTAATTATTAATTATTGGAAACTATTACCTCCACGACCGAAGCAAACTACAGCTCTCAAGAGTCTTGTGGTCCAATCGCTCCGACACACACAAACATATAAATATATGACTTGTTTTGCTAATACTTTTTTCCTTTGGTTTTTGTTTACATACAAGTCGATCACTGAAGGTTATATTTGCATTTAATTTGCTTTATGTATGTGTTGCAGGTTATTTATTTATCGCAAATTTTAATTTTTAATTTCCGAATGTATGATTTTGATTCGAAAATGTTACCCGTTATAGTATTTTGTGCCAAAAAACCAGTTTTATTTTTAATTATTACATTTTCAACCAGTTCGTCCGTTGACGTTTATACCTACTGTCAAACGGTCTCGGTGAGCTCGTTTCATTCAAGACTACCTACCCTTACAACCGAACAATGGTTGCAGTTGCACCCGAGCCGACGTCTTGGGGTTTTTTTTTGCCGGGTTAACGGTAATTGACCGACAGACAGGGGGACTTTTATACATACATTTTTATGTGTCCCAATCAAGACATTTCCATGCGCACAATACTGATACACGGAAAACGAGTATAATATTGTCGTTTCTAAACGGATATGTAGTGTTTTGTGTTTTAAGACACTGGCCAGCAATAGTTTATATTGGAAACAAGATTATTCAGGGGTAACATGTACCGGAATCGTTGAGCATAATTTTCATCAATTTCCAGAAGTCTGATCAATTTGAAACTTTGCATACGTATCAGGGACCGATGACAATGCAATAATTTGATAACAGTTTCCCATTATCCTTATTTTTAATTTCAAAGATATATTAAAACTAGATGAATTTGCTAGACTTCAAATGGCACTTTTGGATGAATTACCTTTTACAGTACCAAATCTTTTTATGATGACATAAGTTATCGAAACTTAAATAGTTGAAGTAGTGAAAGATTGTCTTTGGACTGCCGTCGCGGAAGGTAACTTGCTAGGGACGAACAAAATATTGGAAGACAATAGGCGAATAGGATGCGCGGATTAAATAAAACGTTTACTCACACCCCCGCACTAGGATACCGTGTTGCCGGTGGCATGGACGTACACATATAAGACATAACAAACGTTTATCTGTCCCATAAGTGTCGGTCCCGGATGGAAATCGAACGCGGGACCCCTCGATAAGCAGGGTCACTACCAAATGTGGTGTCGTCAAGCATTCATTCCGCATGTATCGCGGTACGGGAAGCGTTTACGAGATTGTACACGAGCATCTTTGAATGGAGAATAGTCGCGTGGGTGTGGTGCAGATGTTTCAAAGCACACCCACGAGGAATTTCGCGGTGACATAATTGCTAAATTTGAAACAGGTTCCGTGCGTTTTCCGTACACGGCAATTGGTAGCAAATATTTCATTTATTTCAATCTGAGGCAACACGAACCGAAGTGGTCGAAAAGTGCAGGGGATATTTTGATTATTTTTTTTGACGAGTTATCTTCTGTCCTTCTTTTACGAAATGGACGTAGCATCAATGGCGAACGGTATACTGGTATATGTATGGAGTCTTCGCTGCTATGACCAGCTGGCGACGAACCATTTGGGTCTGAGAATTGCGCTTAAAACTCAGTTTCCATATTACAACTTGTAAAGCCGAATATTAGATTTTTGATATCATTTTTTAAGTCTTAAATGTCTTCGCCACCGTCACAGCAGGTCAGAGGCTGGATGTGGGAGTGCGTGACCTTTGAGATCTAGAGCATACTTTCAGATCTGCTTCAGTGCCTGGAATATGGGAAGGCTTCAGTTAGAACTCCTGTGTATCAAAAGTTCAAGCTCAAGTACATCTGATGTAGGAAGCATCCTTGTCGCACCACAGGTTGGCACAGTTCCCAAATACCGCTTTCATTATCCCGTCTAGTTCCGGATCTATCCGAGACGCTGTCCCAACTGTCCGTAACGAGAGCAGAAGGACAGGTCCAAACTAGTCGGGCCGATCCAACTAAATGACATGGGAAAGTCGCTAAATACCAGTACCTATGTATCTAGTCACTCACGAATCATTAAGCTCTTAAACATAGGTATTACATTTACCATCGTTTAGGACTGTTATCTTAAATTGGGTAAAACAAAAGATGTCGATGTGGTACTTGTGTTTGTTTGCGTGTGTGTGTGAGGCACAACACACATGTTAAATTCTAACCGATCGCTTTCTGTACATGAAGGATATATGAAAAAAACTATTGTTAGCGGCCTTCATTAACGCAATAGAACACAAGGCAATAGTTGCTAGAATCTGTGTCTGTTTGTGTGTGCGTTCGTGCGCGCTAATCTCAGAAACGGCTTATCCGATTCCGTTACGGTTTTCACTAATGTATCGCAGTAACACCGCTTAACATATACAGTTAGTTTCATTTCAGTTCGTCCATAAATTAATTCTAATTCACAGAACGAGGAAGACTCGGTCAACGAACAATGCAGATGCTAGTTCATATTTCCCGTTTTGTAAACAATATAACAAATTAATGATACATGCCATCGTAACCAGAATACTCACTGCTCATTTTAATCACGCGTTGCGTTAATTTCTCCTTCATCTTTCGCATGAATCATTCTATGGATTGACAAAAACATATGGGAAACTCAACCGTAGTTTTCAATTATCGCATTGAGACAAAGAAACATTTTTTTAAAACTATTGCAGCCTATGTCCATTTGGGTGTTCGGGTGTATTCGGCTTTTAAAAAGTAGAGGATTTTTTGTGATTAGGTGCTGACGTTTCATAGATTCCCTTCGACATACACAGAAACTTGCAAAATTCCTTCTTGTTTTAATTAATATTAGTAAAGATTAAGCTGTAATTAAGAATGAATGGAAATGTTTTTCAATGTAAATTTGAGTGGCTAAAAACAATAAAAAAGTTAAACGAAGAAAACATTATTATCCGAACGCAGTCATCGAAGGACTAAGAGATTTTTGAATAATAGCAAAGTTGCCAATTTTTTTGTTAAACCTGTTGATAAAAATGTTCGTAAGACACTGTATTGGCTGACGAATCGAGCCCCTTAGAGGTGAAAAAATGAATAAAAAAACCCGTCCCTGCACTACCGCGCCAACAATGGATACGCATCACTTGATTCCACACCCGAAACAGTACAAAGAGATAACGAACAGTGATTTGAATAAAATATATACTACTTCACCAGCAAACCCTTTTACAACTTAATATTTCACGCGATTTTCCGCCTTTTGTCAAGGGATGTTAAGGATCTTTTTGGATTTGATTATGGTATGACGGTTGAGGCTAATGTAAAATAGATGCATTCAATTTAAGAGCTTTTTGTTGAGACAATTGCTCGCCGATTTTGCATTGTTGAGTGTGCGAACTAGAAAAAACAACAAATGATCAATGCATTATTTTATAAGTGACACCACGTCGTTTGGTTGTAAAACTGACTACCTAAAATATGTAGTTCAAAAAACCATTGGAATCTGGCTCAGTCTGAGGAGGTCGTAGGGGTCGTGAGAAACCCCCCCCCCCCCCAACCGCCACAAAATTGTACACGAATCGAGAAACCTATTTCAAAGTAAACAATTTAGAAAATTTTAATAACGATTTTAATGACTTCCCACCTGCAAGTGCAAAAACATATACCTACATCATTTTTTTTATTACGTTATTTAAAAATAGAACGCTGGCAACACTGCACATTCCTATTTCGAACGCAAACCACGTTTAAATTCAATATGACAAATTATGTCCCGCCAATACCACAAGTTTATTTTTAGGCGGCAAAAACCCCTGAAATCCGTTGCAAATGCCTTACAGAACACATCTGGTAAGATGTACATTGCAAGGTTATAGGAAGGATATCGGTACCGGCACAACATCCGTTCGTTTTTTACCCGTTGTACAGGAAACTGCACAGATAATATTGTTTATTATTTAAATGATTACCAATTGTTACTGAATTTTAATATGATATGGTACTCTTCTTTAACTTTTATGTGTTTTAAAAACTAACATAATTTAAATTTCGAACGAATGTTGCGATTCACGCTGCTGACAGATGAACGCAAGCAAAACCTCAACTCCGTTATATAAAGGTCAGCAGGAGATATATCGCGGTTCTCCCTAACCGCTTGCCGAGAGGATGTAAATGGATAAAAAAGACACACGACATAAAATCTTTGCCCAGAGATGACGAGAATGTTCTGAAAATGTTTCCGTGACATGGAAAAATAGCTTTGTATTTCGCATTATAATTGTAATAATATTTTGTTGTTTATTTCTTCTTAACAGGCGGGAAAAGAGAACGTTCTGGCCCGCCATGAAGAAAGTCGTCAATCGTTGCCCAATTCTACATCGCTACATCGCTTATTTTGGCGTGAATTCATGAAAATAAGTATTAAACTTAATCGTATCATTCTTTTGTGTTAAAACCATCATCATCTTAATTATCAATGATTATGTTCTTAATCCATTTGAACGTCCGTCTCTCGCACGACGATTTGGAATTCTGCAACTATTTTCAAATAATGTACGTATTGCAAACTATTTATTACTTGTTGCGGTGAAGGAAAACATCGAACTTGAGAATTCTTCATTATATTGTAAAATTTATTATAGTTAAATTTAAACATTATCCTTAATAATATTATTGAGAGTGGGAGATTTGTGAGTTCGTGTGTATGTAACGGGTAGTCTATTTGAAAAATTATTTTATCATTTGACAGATACATTTTTCCGGATGGACATAATAGACTATATATTGTGTATGTATTAATTGTTGTCAAATGAAATTGAGGCGGGCCGTTCGTACTCAATATTTTTATTATCTCGCTGCGAAATCCGCTTTAACTTTAATTTGTGATATTACAAAATTAATGTGCTGTTACTAAACGAGTTCATCGCTTTGTTTCTCAACGTCAACCCATCGTAGACTCTCTTGGTGTTGCCATGTTTCCGACCCGTGATCGTACCCATTCTTTTGCAGACAAATAAAATCTATGTGTATTATCATAACTTACAAACGACGCCAAACGGAGGTGGAGCCAAATCAAAGGTGTTGCTACACTTCAGAGGTTATAAATTAAAATATTAATTGACATTTGTCAATGTTAATTGTGACCCGTGTTTGAGATGCTAAAAATAATAAACAATTTTAAAACACATTTATAAGTATGACGTACATACTTCAAATTAATTATTACTATAACTGAAGTTAGTATTTATTTGTGTTGTAGGTATTATATTTTATGAACATGTAAATATATAATTATCATTTTAATAATATTTTTAAGCAGCCTTTTAATTTTGTCATTGTATTGTTCACGCTAGTGTCATTATGGACAAAAAAATATCAAGTCAATAAGTTTGAGTGAACAGCCGTTACACGCACGCGCCGCGCCCCGTAATGCACGGGGTCACTGTTTACGTTATTGTTAACGTAAATTAACGCACCCAACGGTTCTCTTATGCAACGGTTCAATGCAACGTCTTTACCGGTGAGGTGCTGAGAAAATTACATGTTCAGCTACCATGTTTATACTTATATATAAATAGATAAGTAAATAACAGACAAGCATTAAAGTCATAACTTTTATTCGTGCTTTTGTTAAAATCGAGTTAGTCTGTAGTTAAGTAGTCTGTGAGTGAAGGTAGTTGGTTATAGACGTTGGTGACAGAAGGTAATAGAGACTTTAAAATCTACATATTTAATGTAACTGAATTTGAAAAAATTGAAATTTAGAATCGATCTTTTACTAAACTAGTCGACAAGATGGTAAGTGGTCCCGTGGCATAGCAACACCAAAGGCATCACCGAAGCTTTGACAACCGAAAAAGACCAGGGGACGAGCATTATTTGCTGGCTCTCTGACACTGGGACTGAATTACGTAAGACTGAGCATTCATCCACAATGAAAATTTATAATTACTGGTTTTCTAGTGAGGGATGTATAATATTTTGTAATTTTTTTTCACAATGTTAAAATCAGTAGTTGAGAAAGGGAAGGGATGGTAATTATAGTGACCCTGCCTGCCGAGTGAGGGGTCTCGGGTTCGATCCCGGCCGGGGCAGACATTTATATTACAGACAAATGTTTGTTCTCGGATCATGGGCGTTTGTGATGTCATACTTGTGTATGTCCATGCTGTCCGCAATACAGCGTGTCCTAGCGCGGGGGTGCGAGTGTGTAACCGTTTAATTTTATTTTAATACCAATAAACTTT
>DWPT01002829.1:0-15445 GCA_018251895.1 Agathymus mariae mariae | reverse complement strand
CTACATCTGCACCTGTAAGGCTCAATATTTAACTTTAGACATTTATCGCGTTATTATATTTTATGATATTAACAGTACGTAATTGAATACGGAATCATAAACATACATAGGCGATCGATTAAAAATCCTGACTTTTTTAATGTTAAAATTTTATTTAAGTAAATTATTCGTCAGCGGGGAATCGAACCCGGTACTTGATTTGTTCAACCAGTGAATTAAAATAAAAGACAGAGATATTATTATTATTGGTTATTACGGCGTAGTCTGCAGTTTATAAGTCAGGTAGGTACTAACTGTGGGCCGCCGCGATAGGCGCACGTATGCGCGGCGCTCGAGCCATGAACCCGCGGACAGCTGTTTTGATGTGGAATAACATTGCGATTTTTTTTTTCAGATTAAAGAGATGAATTTTTATGAAATTATAGTTTCTTTTAGCTGTACTAACACGATAAAGCGTGATAGTGCAAAAAAAAGTTGAAAAAAATAATAATTTTATTTTTCATTCAAGTCGATTTTTTTTCGCACTCATCATCAAAGGTATCATCAGTACTACCACCTGTCTTCGTTTTTGGGAGCGTTTGCCTAACACCCTGTATGTTCCTACCTCTCTTACTAAGGAAACATAGGCAAGTAAGGTGTGAATGTGTGAACATTTATTTCTGTTTATATTTATTTGATAAAAATAATTTTCAGTAAGCAAACACTGCTGTTGGAATTCGTTGATCCACCCTAAAATATAAAAGTTTTGCTTATGAGATATACTTAAAAAGACAGTCTACTAGACTGTATATTATTATTTGTTTTTTTTCTATTTAATCTTTTGACTATAAAATAGTGTGATAGTTACAAAATAATACTAGTAACAAGTCATGCAAACAATATTTTTATGATTACATACTGAAATAAAATAGGCTGTTGTGAACTATTTTGCTTATAACATCTTTCATTAATATTCAGAATGTCAACTTTCTTCTATTTTCTCTATCTGTTCTCTTGTTTTTTTATTATACATAAGTAAGTTATAGTGACATAATTTAAGTAAAAATCAAGATTATGCAAATTAAAAATTGGTTTTGACCAAAAATTTACTAAAGTAATACATTGTATACTGTGAAATCTCGAAATAAGTATTTTAAAAATCATGTATATAATATAACAATAAAATGCATATATATGACAATATAAAATAAAACATTTAAATAAATTGTTGTGTTATTAGTCAGAGATTATGTTATTTATATATAAAGTCTCCTGTAAATAGTAATAATTTTACAGTGTAACATCTGTTCTTAAGGCTCATCAAATAATTACTTCTAATGATGCAACATTAACTGTTGTTTAACTTAATGTATCTCGGCGTTCGTTATTTTTCTTTATGATTTCACAATGTTTTTGTTGGAATGTGGTTATACAAAGATTATGAGACAAATAAATGAAACAGGTGGTAGTTTGTTAACTAATCTAATACTAGAGGTCCGCCCCGGCTTCTCATGGTTGTACTTTTATTTTAAGACATTTTGAGATACATTTGTAATTTTATCTTTATAAAGGATCATCAATAGTTTCTGCAACATATGCAATGAAAGCAATTTTATAGCAATTTTTTTACACCTTGTTTCACATCTCTCAAGTTTTAGCAAAATCCCTTATTTTTTCTTACAATAAATATAGCGTCTGTTACTCAGGGATAATGTAGCATTCTAATGGTGTAAGAATTGAAAAAATTGGTTTGGTAGTTTTTGAGTTTATTCATTACAAACATACAAAAATACAAAGCTATCCTTTTTATAATATTAGTATCTATAATATCACTATATGACTTGTTTATTATGTGTAATTAAAACGCTGACGGTCTATAAATGAAAATCCTGGGGCAAATAAATCTCGAAAAACACAATATCCTACTATAAATGAATAAAAACTACCTTAGAATATTATTATACTTGACTTTGTTTGGGTTCAACCATTATACCTCACAAATGGTAAAATAATCTTTCTAATAGGTGCCATAGTTTTAGAGATAGCTTTCCACATATACACAAACTCACAAAATTCACACCCTCTTTATAGATATTTATGATAAACCCATCATATTCCTACTTAGGAGTGTTATTTTTAACAAACAATAAAAAAAAACATGAGTGATTTTGTAACTACTAAAAATTACTTTGATCTTGGAAGAAATCATAAATTGTTAATTTAATGTTACTTGGTTAGAAACAAGTATACTATGGAGAGTCACTATATTACCACAAAAGCTAAAATAGATGTGCAATTAATTATAAAGAATAGGTACCAAATTACTGCTTTGAAATAGTATATAAATGTAGTAGGCATGATGTTATTATGGTATTAATAATGACATTGATAATATTCACATTTAACCCTTGTGGCTATGTGCATGCTACTCAATGAACATTCACAGATTAAATATCAAATTAAATTTTGTAAACAAAAACTTTACTGATTAATCCAATAACGCGATTATTAAGATATAAATTTATTTTATTTAAATTTACTACATATATATATATATATATATATAAACAAAGGTCCAAGTTTAATATTATCGAATAAATAAAACACTAACCTCTTCAGTTACATTTTGCCCAGCTTTTTTCTTGATGTCGATTAAATTGAGTACATTCCCTGTATTTATTGTCACTTTCGATGCACTTTTCAACATCGTGACTAGTAAATTTAACTTTTTTTTTTTCAAGTAAACGCGTCTAGGTCTTAGTCTAGTAAGCCAAGGTTACCGGTCAATACCACTGGAATATATTAACACGCGCAACCGAACGCTACTTGAGTATCTAATAAACTGAACATTGACGGCCTTGCTGAACAAAATTCATGTTAAAACGGTATGACGAAGGTACAGAAATTATGACGAAACGTGTAAATGTAACTTCATCCTAAGTTTTAAGAATAAGTGAATCGTAAAGTGAGTTAAGAAGCAAGATTTTTTTGCAACCACGGAAATTTAAACGAACTCATTTTTTGTAAATTTGAATGGATCTGTCAACTTCTGTCATGTCATTTTTACGGACATCTGTACCTGGATACGGTACTCTGTTTTTTGTTGTCATTTCGTAATTCATCAAGTTTACTATTTGTCCAAAAGCAGATTTTTATTGACAGTGACACACATGAACATGTCATAAGTACTGCGGTAGATTTAATACATAGATTTGTAATTACGAGATGGAAGATTGTAGCAGGACGAACATAGATATTAGATACTTGCCATTAGACTTTCTCTATTAATAGTAAATTCGTAAAATGAATGTTAGCCTCAAATTCCGTGAATTGCGAACGTTATTAATTTTTAATACTAAAGATACCTCAATTTAAGCTATAATTATTTGTTATTATTTTAACGGCATAAAACATTTTTTTATTGTTATAAATAAACCCTTTTGGGATCACCGTTAAGGTTTGTGGACATTTTAATTTAAAATTAAAATCGTAAACGTTAAAATATCTTTAAGTTTTTTCGTATGAAAACACTAGATACCCATAGGATATACCCTACTTACCAATTTTCGAACCTAAGGGTATTTACACTATAGGAGTAAAATAAATTTTCTACTGGGATGATAAACATTGATGAGAAGAATGGAGAAATAACAAAATTAAATTAAAATACACCTCATAGGGACACCAATATTGTATAGTTTACCCAACACTGTCTTAGTAGATAAAAACCACAGAGGGCCCGTTCATGAGATGGTTTTAATTATATAGCTGTTGTGTTGCTATTTTGCTAGAGATATGTTGTCTTTGTTTATTAGAGTAAAAAAATCCATTAAAATAGAATATTAGAGTTCTTCTATAGATAGTCTTTAGTATATAGTTGAAACCATTAACATAATATACTTACATAATAGACGAGCACGTATCTCATCACGCGTCACTAAAACAAAAATGTGCACTTGAGTTAAAACAACACTAGCGTGATGTTTTTTAGTGATGTCAAATTCACGTCCATGCAGTGTCGACATGAATGTCGACTATTTCATTGCAGGTGTTTAGATATATTTAATTCTCTTCATTATTTATTACATATTAAAATAAATAATACCATGCTAATTCTAGTATCTTCTTTTTACTTCGTTTCGACTAAACTTAACCTTATTGGGCGGGATTTCTTATACTAACATATCTTTTTTATTTGTAAACTGATTGAAATAATATGTACAAAATATGATTAAAGAACTATAGAAATCAGTGATAATAAAACTTATTGGTTTTAACTAATTCCTTGAAGTGAATCGATATTACTTGTTCTCCTCTGAAATGAAATAACCAACAAATTCTGTAGATATAGATCCTTCATTGAATGAAATAATTGCCTTTAAAATGTCTACTGCAAACTTTGTAAGGAACTCAACCTATCTGATTCAACATTCAAATCCATTTTTTAAGTGCATTTAGAGTAAACCTAGTAGTCAATTAGTCAATAAACATGATATCACATTTTCCGGACATTGTCATATCATAGTAATAACAGATATAAAACTCGGAAAATTGTATCAGTCTATGGAGCTAATACTATTCGAGAGCCAAAGATGCACTTTATAACAGTCCAATCCGCTTACTCTCCAGTGTATTTATTTGCTATAACGGAAATTTTAAAGTCAAAATATGAACAAATTTAGGTAATACAAAAAATATTTATTTAAACCTTTTTAAAAATAATCTACTTATCGACAGATTTTGTTCAAGCCCTATAACAAACAGTATCATTTCCATATACACAATATCTTTTTATCTTACACATAATTATTAAAAATAACTTCTTGTTCATAAAGTGTAAATTTATGTAATTTTAAGATTAACTTCTATGAAAATAAGTATCATGAAAGTAGTATTGAACTATTGGTAACTATAAAGTCTCACAAAGAACACGATATCATCGGGTTTAGAGTTTTTGAGAGAGTAAATAGTTTGAAAACAGTCCCACAGGCAATTCTCTTGCGTCTCTTTCTCGCAAGGAAGTTTTTAATTTTTTTCGTGTACGTTTATGTACATGTACATTTTTCTAAAAATAAATGGTAAGGAGTTTCACCAATTTCAAAGGAATGTTATGAGGATTCTAGGGGATGTAAAAGTTTTAATAAAGATTATATAATTTGAGTAACCATAGTTTAAGACTCAAATCGTAGTATAAATCATATGAAAATTTGATAACAGTAATTTAAAGTACTTTACATGACATATTACTGCCGGTTTAGTTAAATGTAATACGTTTAACAAGAGTTTATCGTGCTAGTCGACATACATTACTACTCTATGCTCTCCACTGTCAGTCAATACTATGGTAGTGTCATAGAGTAACATTTATAGGGTAGGTAGTGTGAAATGTCATTTTAATTTACCACATTATCAAATCATTATTAACTTAACAATATAGGATTTTTCTGTTGGTGTAAATACATTTTACGAGTGCTTGATTTTGTTTATTTTTTTTTTGATCGTTTTAATAAATTAAAATGGGTGTAGACATTTTGGGATTTGCTTACGCTGCTACTGTGGCTGCAGGCGGTATCATGGGATATGCTAAAGCAGGTTGGTATGATAAAGAAATACTAAGAATATAAATGAGGTTTTGCATTCTCTAAACATATTTAAATTTATAAAAGTGCATATATGCATAACATAATAAAGCAGGAAATATTAATATCAGGATATTTTCAGCTGATAACATATTAGCTCAGAAAATTTATATACTTATATATCAAACGTTTAATTCCTTGAATAAATATTGGACTATTAACGATTAATGCATACACATTGATGCAATAAGTAAGATACTTTTGCTTAAACTTCAAAAAGATACCTGTTACGAAGTAGTAACTTTTCTCTCTGCGAGAGTAGATCCAAGCCAAGTGGTACAATATCGTTTGTAATGAATGTATACAATAGCCTCTCTTGCTATGTGCAGTGTACTGGAATGTACAGTAGGATTGTCCCTTTGAGTTTGTATTTTTTTTTTAATTCTTACCTGTACTATTTAAGTAATAATATAAATTATGATAACATTTTCACTATTGGTTATGGTTGGTGATCACCCATAAACAAGAATTCTGCATTTGACATTATTTTTCAAATGTTTGTAATATTTCTTGCCTGGCATAGATATGATTCTAGGATATGTAGTAAAAGTGTTTGTTTTTGGTGAAATGGCAATTTAGTGTATAAAGAAATTGGCATGTTTTTTAATGTTCACACTTCACTAAGATTCCCTGTGTTACAAGTGAATTGGACTTAGTAAATATAATGTCAAAAATACCTATGACCCAAGGACAAACATTTACCTGTCACATAAATGTTAAAGCTAGATAAGAATCAAACCCAGAATCCTTTGCTCGGCAGGTAGGGGCACTACCAACTGAAATAAGTAGTTGTCAATTAGGGGTTAATATATTATTGTATGTAATAAAAATGTACTATTTCAGGTTCTATACCATCGCTTGGAGCAGGCCTAGTGTTTGGATCTATCTTAGGTAAAGATACCAAATTTTTTCATGTAAATGTATCACTAATGTATCCTAACAAAGATATGGTTAATGCTGGAGATTGGGAGTTTATAGCGCAGTCCTCTCTTTTAGTCACTACATAAACACTCTTTGCCAGTTGTGTAATTTCTTAATTGTATTTTCCTTGGAATTTTATAAATAATGCTTTTTAAACAATTGGTCTTTGTGTAGTTGCAATGAAACATATTCATATTATATTTATATAAAAAAATATTTATTCCATTGCACCTCATTAAGTTTAATTATTGCTTTGGCCCATGTTTATTGGCAATATTTTTATATTTCAGGTTTAGGTGCATACCAGTTGAGTCAAGACCCTTCAAGATATGGGTTGATGCTTGGTACCACAACTACCTTAGGTGGACTAATGGGATACAGGTAAATAATTTTTTTTTTGATGATTTCCACCATGTAACCTTCATCATGTACCCTCAAATTACACATTACAAGTATGCATCTGGGCTCAAAAGTTTTCTCTCAATTCACAATGTAACAGCACATATATTTGAAAACAGTATGGAGGTCTCTTAGGTATGAATACAATAAGATCTCCCTGTGATGTCAGCTGATATCTTTCTTAGTCAACTATTTCTTAGGCATATTATGTAAGTATATATATATATTATGTAAGTCATAAATACATGGAAGATCTCCTGTTATACCCTTAAGCTCCCAGTTTTATTTTGCCAAGGTTAAGTTTTTTATTGAATTTATGTATAACAATGGTCTACGTATCTTAAATAATATCCAATTTAATTAAATGATAGGTATGTATAAACCACCATTAATAATAACGAAATAAACGTTGTCTATTTTTCTTTTACTAAGTACATAATAATAGTAGTAACTAGAATGAAATCTATTAGCAAGTACATGCAAATGCTTTATTTAGTTTCATATTTAATTAGAGGTTTTATTAAGTTTATTATTGTTTTCAGATTTTACAACAGTAGAAAGTTCATGCCAGCTGGTTTAGTTTTCTGTTTATCGGTTGGAATGTTCGCAAAGTTACTGGTGAAGAATGTTGTATCCAGCCCCATGACAGTGAAGGAAAGTTAAACTGACTTACCTTTGACCAAGTTTCCTACAATGCAGAGAAAGTCAAAAGAGGTTTGGGGAGTGATGTACATGAGTGATCAGATTGATGTTTTTTTTTTTTGTAAAATTAATAATTCCTTCTAAAATTTTGTTGGCATGTTTTAAATAATAAGCATTGTATACAAAGAACCAAAGTGAATGATGGTTTATTTTTAAATACCATAATGTCATAGACAGACTTTTGAAATTAACATACACTATATAATCATTATAGAATCTATGATTCTGTGTTGCAGTGATCTCTGAATGTACTGCAGTTTGACAACACTGGTGCTGTTTTGATGTTTGCTATTCCATCATATCATCATATGGTAACTCCTATATCTCTTTCTCAATCTTGTTAATGGCCATCTCTGCATCGATGGACACGTGATCACACTACTCAAAGCATTATATTCCTTGATGTGTTCCAATTAATTGATGTAGATATTTTTTATTTATTATAAGTAACAATTTACTTAAACAAAATTAAGTATGGTAAAAAATATGTTTGGGTTTTGTTGTTTGCAGAATTAAAATGTTTGTGTAATTCAGATGTTTATATTGTGTTGGTGCTATAATTTATTGTATTTTTAATAACGACGGGATACACAGTATAATATTCAAAGTGTGGTGATGGGAATGATTTTTACATGGGTCTTAGTTTGAATAAAACCAAAATTCAATTTTGTTATTTTGTATTTTCCTTAAAATTTATACAATTTAGGAGAAAAGTATAAGAATTGGTTCGTGAATAAATATTTGGAACATAATAAATAATTTTATTTTAAAACGGCAAGTGATCTTGTTACAGTCAATATATTGTTCCTTATACAACTATTCCGCCAAAATATTAAATGTAAATTTTATTCTATTGGTAACTTTTTATAATTAAAGATCTATCTCACATAAATAGTTTAGAAATTAAAAACAGACTTAAATATAAGTTCTTGTCGATTGTTCAAGAGGATTAAAATCCAAGTAATAAACAAGTGTAACTTGAAAAATGAAGACAAAACATATTATTACTAATTGTTCAGAAGGTGCGAACCAGTCGCTGTTTACAAACAAACGTAGAGCCCTACATTTATTTTAATAGTTATCTTTTAAAAAGGCACGTCTCGGCAGTTTCTATTACCTTAAAACAATATTATTTTTACAACCGTTTTAAACAGAATTCATAGACTAAGGAGTATTTTCTATTATAATTCCAAAACCGAACGGTAATTCGCGACGAATTCTTGTTGATTCGGACTTTGATCGCAATTTACATACAATTATATCCTAGTGTACTTATAGTTCATTAATAGTAACACAATCACATTGTAATATCACTCAGAGAACTGTGTCTGACACTATATAGTTCTGTCTTCAGACACATTTTACACACACTCGCGCGCACATTCCTTTATTACCCGCTCAATATTTAATATTACTCCATTAATATTCGTAATAATCAATCAATATTAAAATAATAATATATATTGATATGTATAGGACGAAAGTTAAATATAAAATTATTTTTAAATGTTTAAAACTTAAGGTTTAAAAATCATAATGAATGACAATAGTAGATAACGAAAGTATTATAGAAGTAATATTCACATATTATGTGGCATGTGCGCACGTTTCACAATCTGTAGGGTAGTTTGAGGCTGGGATCCGCCCAGGTCTGTACCCTGGCGACGCGAGGTACTAAGGCACCATCCCAGCTATGCAGTCTTCAGTTTTAAGTCCGCTCGTTTCGCTAGTGGCGGCTACTGTAAACATAAAAGAAAAAAATTGTATAACGATAACAACATTTTGGCATGGTTTTGTTTATTCGTTTCAAACTTTAGCTTAAAGAGTTTCTTTAAATAGGTACATAAAAATATTATACGAGTAATATTCGAGGTTGGGATTTTATTATACCAGTGGTATTAAACAATTACACAACTCTTGTTGAATGGGAAGTGAATTTATTTTACTTTCTTAAAATAAATTATATATTCAGGTAAAAGAATGACTCGATTTTGTTAACGATTCAAGGTGAAAAAATGCTCATCGATTTAATGAAAATCTAATATACTTAAACATGCTCATTCATGCAGTCAAAGTGGACATAATCATAATTGTGTGAGCCAAAACTAGTCTACTGAATATCATGCTCACACAAGGCAGATTGTTTTGTTTTGAAGTAATCTAATACTACATCTACTTAATATTACTTGTGACTGAAAACGCTTAGAAGTTCCATGCTCAAGAGAGTATCGATGCGATGCTATTAACAATCACTACAACAAAAAAATTCAGAGCGTAGATGTTTGTCATACATGATGATTTGGTCGCGAACAGATTATTTTGAGTGAGTATGAGTATTTTATATACATATGGTTGTTAAATGTAGTTGCAAATTTTTATGTACCTACAACTTAAGGGCAAGTTAGTGAGTGTTTTTGACAACGAATAATTTTCGAGCGTTGTATATATATTCTAAATGTGAAATAACTTATTCGTTAATAAGTTTTTCTGCTACAACAGTATAGTATTGTGCATTTTAAATTTCACTGTGCCTGTTAATCTGTAAAAGTTGCAACTACATGATGCTGTGCGCCTATGGAGAGATGTGTGTTATGAATTCCACGGAAATGCATTAACCATGAGGATATCCACATGAGACGACGACAGAATGACTTCAGTGCACGAATCCAGTCTTAATATCTTACCAATAAAGTAATTTTGGCACATCTATGTTCTTATTTGGTCCCCAGTGGTCAAATTTCGTTGGTAAGAGAATACTAATCTTGCCGGTTCTATTTGAACTTGCTGAGAGTTTGCATCTGGTCTAATCGAGTTGTCTGATGACTTAGATTGGGAGTAGAATGTTCCTATTTTGAAGACAGGTTGAATGCCTTTCTCTCGATAGGGACTCTTTGTCGTCGATCTACTGACGTAATTATCTGGGTCATCTTTACCGAAGAATCCTCGTTTAGGCTCAAACACACCGGCGGAAGTAGTTTTCGTTGTGAAACTATTGAAATTGTATTGACTCTTCGTTGTTAATACAGAGTATTTGTTTATTAAAGGTGGATATGTGCTGCTTGGGGGTTTAGTGTTTTCTGTTGACTTTTCAGTTTCCACATCGATGGGCTTCTTTGTCGTATGATAGAAATATCTAATCCAATTTTCTGTTGTAGTTGAATGAATAGGAGCACTTGTTGTTGTTGTAGTTTTTGAAGGTGTCGTCGTCGTCGTCATCGTTGTTGTTGTGATTTTTGTTGTTGAAGAATAAGGTGCTGTACTCTTATGATTTGAAAAATAGTTTTGCTGGTGTGATACGGGTGGCGTTGAAGTGCTAGCCGCATAAGGCTGTGTTGTGTCTTCATAACTGTTACGTGTCGGTCAAAAAAATTCAAAATTAATATTATTCAATAATTATCTAAATATGTACACGTACTGACCTCAATGAGATATTCACATCTCATCGCTTGCGGTAGTGGCGTGATGATATTATATTTGAAATCGTGAATTTTGGTGAAAAATGTAACGAAAAGTTTTATATATCTGTCTATTTACGTGTAACATCTTGTTTAGTAAATAACTGATGTAACGTTTAAACTAAATATGTCTGAAGCGCAGAATAATATATTATGACAATATTAACGTGAAGCTCAATAGAGTTCCAGTTATTTACAGACCTATGGCAAAACATAGAACTTTAACCTTATTATTTTAATATTCAAAGTATGTTTTTACTTTACAACACTTGCTTGTCTTACGAAATATAAAAAAATATATTATATATGGTTAAAATATTTAAAAGCAGATCAAATTTACAGCTCAGCGTATGATATATAATTTTTATCTACAGTGGTGAGATCCCTTTAACACGTCGTTGTTTAAAGGCACTGTTTGTCTTAGTATAACGTACCTCGTGATATTTCCGAAGAACGGGCTGGACTCCGGACGGACGTAGCTCGGCGTGTGTTGCGAGTAGTCCGGTATTATGTTCTCGTGTTCGGTTATACACCGCCCGTTAATACAGTACTGGAATATTATCAGAAAAATATTATTCAGACATAAGTGCATATGATACAAGTGTTGGACCGTGCAAGGCTTTCACTACGTAGTTCTATTATTTATGCTAATCAATTCGGAAACTGATACTAAGAAATTAAGATCATAAATTCAGTGTATTAATATTGTTAACGTTATTATAATTATTTAAAATTCTAAACTGTTGTATGCTCTTTTAACAAAGCTGTACATTAATCTGCGTAATTTTCAATCAATATATTTCTATATTGAATTGACATTTAAAGAAGCTTACTATGATTTTAATGATGTTATGGATATTATATCGTACTGTTACATAAGTTTAAATGTTTCTCATCAATATATATATATATATATATATAAAAGTAGATGTAAGTAGAAGAAACCTGTCCATCTCCGCAAGGGGAGCCCTCCGCGGCGGGTCGGTACGCCACGCAGTAGCCGCTAGCCGCGTCGAAACAGAACAGCTGTGCGCATACGCGCTCGTCCTTGAAACACGCGCTACAATAAAAATTATAGGATTAATATTGGGATTATATAATTAATATTGGATGTTTAAATACGTGGTTCAACTAAAATGTATGATCTACTTATTTATTTAAAATGAAAAGTATATAATTATATGTTTTAGACCATAGCATATACTAAACATGCCAAAATTATACTTGGAGCTATAATTTGCCAAAATATTTGCTTTCAAATTGGCATATTCCCTGACCTACTCAAAAAATAAATCGTTACTACAATATATGACTGGCAAGAGAGACAAACCGACATCAATAAATACAGGACAATTTCAGTTCGTTCCAAAAACAATTATCACTTAACTGAGGTATAAAATATCTAATCAAGTTTAAAATCGTATCAAATTCACAATTTAGTTTCAGACGTGGATTATCCACGGAAGATGCAATATTGACACTTACATCTCAAGTAACAAAATTTCTAGACACGGGTAAAAAAATCTTTCAATACTCATACAAAATCTTCAACATATTATTAGTGGCACACCTCTTTTATTTCAAACTTATTTGTATGGGCATAGTCAACAAGTCAAAATAAGAATTAATATAAGTAGAGACTCTTGATATAGTTTTTAGTGTACTGCAGGGGAGTGTACTTGGCCCCATATTATTTTAATTTACATCAACGGATCAAGTAATCTTAATATTGAAGGAGACAGATCAATTCTTATGCTGGCCATAGTCTTCTATTCAATTTGGGGCTCAGTGTACAGTACTTCTTAGACTGAATTATATGCAGGATCCACCTTACTAAAGTCCAATCGCTTAGTAATCCTTTTATACAAGCAGATAAAAAAATTGAAATTTACGAACTTCTAACCAGAAACTGCAAAGAAAAAATTACACGATTGGATAAAGACATTGCGTTATAGTTAAACTGAAGCAGTTTTAGCACACATTCAAAATTATAAATAATATATACATCACACACACACACACACACACACACTTTCACAAAGACGCACCACATTTACGCATGCATGCAACTAAAATTATTTTTGTTTAATTACTAAATTGTCATCAATAACATGCTGACCCAATTAATTTATACATAAAATCATTGTACAGATACGGTAGCGAGACACAGTCATAATTAAAACGCTTTGTAGGTTGGCCCCAGTAGTAGGTTAAGTTTATTGAAATATATTGTAACGAAGAATGTAACACTTAACGTTAACTGTAAAGTTAACACTGTGGATAAGGCTTTTAGGCATGTAAAGATTCCTAAATAAACAAATAGTATAATCTCAGCGTTAAAGGTAAGTAAAAGTCTTTAGACAGCCCTACAAAGATGATTCTTGCATCAACACTTAGTTCCACACAGAGTAATAACATAAACGTAATTCTAAGCAGGTGTTCTGACCTTGTCCCTCTATCCTTCCGACACTGAGCGTCAAGCGTGAGCAGGCGTCCCGGCAGTACGCGCGGCAGGGAGTCGTCCTCGTGCGGCGAGTTGTATAGACAAGTGGCTGTGTCGCCGCTGGAACAAACGTCACGTACATGATTACAAACTGATTTTGATAATTTTCTTTTTTGCTGTGTAAGCGTAGAATAGAATGTCCTCCAGGTACGAATGTACCTCTCGTGTTAATCACAGAGACAAATAATCCACAGCCAAATTACCTACTTCAAACAGTAGATCAACTGGGAAAATCGTCTCTGCGTGTGGCGCGAGACAATTGCCGTAATCTCTTACAGCGTTTGGGGAAGAGAATTTAAGAAAATACCATTATAATATTATGCTTATTTTAATATTATTTTGTACTGTTATACTGTTTGGTATACTGTTAACTTTCAAATTACGCACTACAAGGACTTGAGACGTTTGATATTAAGTTAAAAGTCAGTGTAAGTTCATACACTGTACTTAGGATGGTATAAATCATATATAAAGTTCATTAGTGTAACGTGAACCTTGTTCCTACCGTTCCGACAGTGCGCTATATACAGAAGAAATTTATTATAAATTTTGAAGAAAAAAAAAATGTTACGTAGCTAGAATCTTGATCTTAATCTTTGAATTTAATTTTAATTACCTAATGCTTTTGGTACCTCTCACTCCTTAACTCGTCATTTTTGTTGTTAAATTCATAAGAGTTGGCATTTGGCGGTTTAGTTAGAATGATAAATAAATATTTAAACATTGGTTACTTTCGGTTAAAATAGTATTTGAAATTTTGTATGGAGATTTATTAAGCCTCTGTTGATTTTCTGAGTCCTGACTATGGGTGGTAAAGGAAATTTACTTAATATTGCAAGGAAAATTTGGGACAACTGCAAATAAGGGATAAGATACAAGTGTGAACCTTATACGCATGAACGAACCATCAATAAATAACAATTTTAATGTAGCCGTATTCAAGTCGGAGAGTGAATATGATTTGACTCAGTTATTCTTTTGTATCTAAACACACACCAGCGCATTTGAAGTAAAGTATTCAATAATATTAGTATTAATAACTTATCCAATGTGGTGAGTTGGGTGGAAATTCGGTATTTTAATAGTCGAGTAAGTAGTTACGCCAATGTTGATTGCGCTGCTTCAGCGATTATTAACTCGAGTGCCGTCGGTACAAACCGCTTGCTTCATGTCACACTTGGATGATTTTGCGTAAATAATTACAACACTTGTTTATTATAAAATCACTGTGCTCTCTAAATGCGATAATCTTAAAAAACTACTTCATTGAATTTCATTTGTTTTTAAGCAGTACAGTTTGAATGATAGGAAATGTTTAGGTGTATGGGATAAAAATTCAAAAAATAATAACACGCCCGATAAAAAGGATTAACGATTGTTTCGTGTGCTGTTATTTCTGTCTGTTTGTCGAAACGAAGGTGAGGGTAGATTTGTTAGGTAGGGTTAACACGTACAGAACCCGTCAGGCTCGCTGATCTTTATTATGTAAACACATTGGATATTCTTTATTTAATTCAAAAGCTTTAATAAAGATAGTCGACACGCCATTAGCGCTACGTGGTGACATATTGAGGAATTAAATTTTTGTTTATTAGATACCATCTCAATGTTAGTTCTAATCTTTCTCACGAGTACAAAATTTCACTAATGCAAAATTTTACAATAAGCGCCAAACGATCAAATGAATAAGTCCAGAGAATTTATTGATATATTCAACCCCTATAACATAAACGTATAAGGGTTATCAATATCATGATCCAGTCAAGGATAATAACGGTTCCTCAAGAATAACTCCAGTTCTCTTCAATTACAAAGAGTCTCTTTGACCTCATCTTGGGCAACAAATG
>DWPT01002828.1:0-15445 GCA_018251895.1 Agathymus mariae mariae | reverse complement strand
ACGACAGGGATCCCAAAGAAGATAGATAATCAATTCAAGAATCGAAGGAAGTGGGTATCAATTTCCCGCGTAAAAATGTTTCTGAAACAACGGCGTTGTAAAGTGCTCCACGCGAGGGAAATGTTGCAATGGTTTGTTTCCTTTTCGGATCATTTATTAAGTCTGGGTCGAGTAACAAATATTGTGGCCCCTTTGTATTGTGAAGAATACGTCTTAAAAAATCGATTTCCCAAACGCACTAGCCTTATACTACGAAGGCACAGTGTACAAAGGTGCCTACGAAGTTGATACCGGTGATGCTCTTAAGATTAGTATAAAATATCCACTGTTATCCGCCCTCGGGAGAATTTACTTAATATTCGCACGTGGGTTGTGTGAGAATATTATTATTTTTCGCGTTATCATGGCATATTTATTGAAGTCACATATAACGTTGTGTTATGTGGATCTCGAAGTGATGTATCGCGAACGAAGCTTTTGTTGTTGTAGAGTGCACATACGTGTTACCTATCTCATACCAAATTTTAGGAACCATTGCACTTAGGACTTGTATGTTAGAACGTTTATGTTATAATGATAGCAATAATTATAAAAAAGCTTTTTCTAACGACCTTCCATTTCTGGCTAATGCTAATCGAAAAAAGTTGATAATCTCTTCTAAGCTGCCCTTATATCGTTTCGTTTATTTTTATGTTCTTATGCAAAATAGCTTTGAAAATTATTAATAATCCTTAACCTTAAACTTTAATCGTTCTTTTATTATTAGAAGACCAGAAAACTTTCCAAACATGGACATGGAATCGCAAGGTACAGATTGGTACAGATTACAAATTAAGAAGATTAAAATTATATATTTTGTTAACATTTATAAAATTTGTTATCTGTTGCATAAGTTCATTGCATTTGTAAACTTAATACTAGATACTAGCAAACGCCCGCAACTCCGTTTGCGCAGATATTTCAATAGTTTCAAGTTTTGTTTTAACGTATTTCACCATCGCATAATTTCTTTCATCTGTATCTAATATTTGTTTATTTATTGTTACCTCTCCAACAACATTTCAAAATGTATATGACTTACACTCGAGAATAAAAGTTAATAAGATAATTACATACATTGAAGTATGATGAGTCACAAACAAATGACAATCGATTAAACAACAAAACACAACTTATTAACATTAAAGCAAATGAAAGCAATGAATGTTTATATAACCTACAAATGACAGAAAACCATAATACTATCATGGCACACACACACATAAAAATAAATAAATGAATACACCTGCCGAAGAAATAGGAAAATGATTTTTTGTAATAATTGTAAGGTCTACTGACATCATATACATTTTATCATTTGTGCAATTACGTGTTCCTTTGAATTACAGAAACACAGGCAGACATAAATTTATAAAATAATAGAATTTAAGACAATGAGTAAACCAGCTATTTACAAAAAAATATGCCCATAAAATTAAATGTGCAAACAAAACCTGCAAATGGAAATAATGTAACAAATGTAAGTAGTTTATGATAACACTTTATTCCAATATAATTTACGTGGGTTCGTCATGAAATAAACTTTTAAATTAATGTCCGCCATTCATAATAAATAGTTACATATTTTAAATGTTTCTAGTACTCGTAATTTTTACATTTTATACAGATACTCGTATAATATACCGAGGAGAAACTAACAATTGACAGACGCTTAAAATAGACAAGTATTTCAATGAAAATACATTGGTCATTGGTAATATTGTCTTGGGATCAACGATTGATGGAGCCACTTCCACCATAATATTTACACTATGACCAGTTTTCGTACAAGCTTGACGAAAACAGGACAAGGTAAATGAGAAGTTTTGCTACTAAAAATACTAAATGAGCCAAACGGTATAAATTATATAAATACAAAAGAATTTGTAACGGACTAAAAGAGTTATAAGCTAGATACCAACTCGGTCGCACCGGCTAGGTTTCCCCAAAACGACCTCTTACATCGTCATGACCTCATTAATCATCAACTGTGAAGCCGTAAAAGCGCGAAAATGCTTCAAGACAAATATCTGCGCTCAAGAAGCATTAAAAATGAAAATGGAATAATTGCTAAAGAATTTTGCACAACGATCACCAAGAAGCGAAATAATCTTTACAAATATTAATACGGGAAAAAGTATGAGATTTTGGCAGTACTAAATTCACATTGACCTTTTTACGACGTTTAAGCATCAGACGTGATTAAGTGGACGATGACTGATCAGGTGTAACCAAATTACCAACCTTAACATACGAACCTCAAGCATGATTCCGTAGTTGACTACAGACCTCACCGACGCGTTGTCTATGGGTCCTGCAACGGTACTCAGGAAAGGTGTAAATACTTTATATAGGCTTCAATAATTTCATCCGGAATTCAATTTTCATAAAATAAGTTCATGCTCGAGAATGCACTATTTCTGGACGCTCACAACACATTAAAATTCATCATATTCTAAACCTCTTGATATTTCTTATTTAAAAAAATATCGTAATTTGTCGGACATAACTTTTTCCGATTATAAGCGGAAATTGTAACCCTAAAAGAAGAAATTCAGAGAAGACACTGACTAAACAGAATTTACACTACATTTAAAATCGATCAAAACTAAATTATATCAAAAGAGATTTACTTTCAAGGTACCCTCAAAACTTGCCGCTCTTTTCATACCGATTTGTTATCTCCCGTAAAATTGTAATTTTTTATTCATGTTATCTCTCAGACAAATTAACAGATTTTGATGTTTCTTGGCGTTAAATACAGTTGGTAATAGGCGATTGATATTAGATTTGTGTGAAAAGTACCTTAAGACCTTTTAGAGTTCTGTCCTTATAGAATTTTAAATCTATCACCCTAAAAACAAATTATTACTATAAAAACAAATTAGGGTAGTTATGGTTCCAGACATCCAACAAAAGAACGGATCTCTCATAACAACACTAGTTTCAATCTTACTTTGGGATGTCTGTCACATGTGACTTTCTCCAAATATACTATGTAATTGGAAAAATTTGAAATGTGGTACACATACAAACTTGGTGCTCTAATGAGGAACGTATATCCTAAATTAACAAATACGAGTTTTGATTCAGCTTCAAAGGGTATATTAAAATAACTTACAAATGCACGTAAGAAGTTTTATATTCTTATGATAAATAAATAAAAATTGTATTAAAACAAATCTGACACATGGGGATCAAGATTCATCGTATTATATACTAGTGCGCATTAATTTTACCTTATTATCGTAATACACTGATAATTTCTCATAACTTTCCTGGAATTTCCTTTAATCTACAAAATACGATGTCACTTACGGAAATCTCTGATAGGTGACAAGTTAAACCTAATGAATTATGTTTATTTTGATAATTCGTTTTCTGTTTATTTGTAATAAATAATAAGATAGAAAGTTATACTCGTAGCTGACATACGCCAATGCAATATAATGGTTAATATGTTAGTTACGTACACTTAATACTTCTTATATTATAACTTCATATTATCGTTCTCGTTTCGCTTCGGGCAAACTTTACAATTAAAAATAGGTACGGCACCCGAAACAATTGTAACGTTTTTGTCAGTTCTTTATGAATATTTTATATTAAACCCAGACACTTAAAATTCTTCGTGAATCTTTCAAACTGTTCGTAGAAACCAATCAGTACAGGCAGTAGTTTTTGAGATCATCGCATTTAGACCGACAGACACAATGAAATAATGATCAGTTCTATTCGTGCGTCCGATTAATTTGCAAGTATTTTTTAATTATATTATTAACAACTTATTGTGCTTCGAAATATTATCATTTAGATATTCAGGTTCAGCAGCTTACAATTCAACTTTCTACCTTACTTCAAAAAGCAGAATTGTTTTTTTTTGTTTATTACCTCACAACTGGCTCATTTATTATCTGATTTGGAAAATTCCTTTTGTATTTGAGAGGGTATTCTTCACGTTTGGTGCCACTTAAATTTAAAGCCAAAATACTTAAACTAAGGATGAAAAATAAGGGATGAAACCAAAAAATTCGCCTTCTTCAAATTAAAGTCGGTTTATTTTTGGTTAAAAATATTTTCATATTTCAGTTTTCATTACTCTTCACTTCCAAACATTTTTTTTCGGATCTTCACCCATATATTGTAAACTTCTAATTATTATCAATGTTAATGTCTTTTAGTTGATTCTTTTGAGAATACAGTATCCTAGACATGAATTTATATTGGTCGTTAGTTCATGTTCCAACCCTCTACTAGTGCACTGATGGTCAACTAAATTGTTGGAAGTTCTTATCATCGAACGTCTTCAATGTTGGTAAAATAATTTCAAAACTCCATATTATTTTTTAATTACAACCAACATAGATTACAATGGAGTTGTGCGATACGTCTGAAATGGATAGAAACTGGTTCATATAAAAGAACAATTATTAAGAAGGTACTTAATATGTATGGCTCTAATAAACCAACCTTCCCTGCTTGTGCAGGATTGGAACACGCTGGACTCTGATGACAATGATACTCATACTAAATTGTAGACTGTACTAATTACCACTCTTCTTTTAGAATCAACTTAAATTCAGTGTGTTTTGTGTTTTGGTGATAATGACCTAACGCCAGCTAGCGTGTTTCCTGCTACCTTCCTAGGCGTCAATACGTCGGTGATACCTTTGGTATTTATGATAACCATTTATCATCAAATGGCGGTCTGCTCCAATTTTGGGTACGGACTCAAAATCATTGCTTTTTTGTCAATATTCAGTATGATACACACTAATGTTCTTTAACATATAAATAAATATCAATCAAACAAAATGGATAATCCATTTTAATCGTAGGATTATTTTCCAGATTATGTACGTGTAGATTAATCGCACATACTGTATTTGATTATTTTTTTAAAGATAAATAGAAACAATTGTATAAATACCGATATAATCATCATAAGTAGTTAGCAACAAGAAGTACGCACGGAACGAACAATGGTTCGATTATTCATAACATGTGTTCTTATTTCGTTATTTGCATTCTGCCGTTCTGAGGCCGACGTAGACTTCACAGGATGGCATCGAAAAGTCGGAGTTGAAGAAGCACAAAAGATTAAACGTTCTGAAGATCTTTTAAGAATTGTGGGAGGAGCTGTCGCGGCGGTGAACACTCATCCGTATTTGGCCGGGTTGGTTATTGACGTGTTCGGACTAAACTCCCCTTCAGCGTGTGGAGGATCACTTCTTTCACCAACAAGAGTACTGACTGCGGCTCATTGCTGGAATGATGGACGGTTACAAGCTTGGCGCTTCACTGTTGTTCTCGGATCGCGCTTTTTATTCCACGGAGGACTGAGAACCGCGACCAGTTCAATTATGTTACATCCAAAATATAATGCAAAGACCCTTGCCAACGATATCGCAATGGTCTACTTGCCGATTCGTGTACCGATATCACGTGTAATTCGTCCCATCAAGCTACCTTTTGGACCTATATTGAATTTCGATTTTACGGGTCTGTGGGCCAGAGCCGCTGGATACGGAAGATACAGAGATTTTACGACACCTTCTGTCAACACTGAGATAAGAAATGTTATCGTTCAAATAATAACGCTTCAGCAATGTATGAGTGTATACGGGAATGCCGTTTTGAATTCTAACATATGCACAAGTGGATATGGGAATGTTGGCATTTGTCAAGGAGATTCAGGTGGACCATTAGTGGTGAGAAGTAATGGAGAGGAGGTTATCATTGGCGTTAGCTCATTTGTAGCATTAGACGGCTGCGAACTAGGGTTTCCTTCGGCCTTCGCCAGAGTATCTAGTTTCATTGGTTGGATACAGATGCACATGTAAACGAACATGTAATTAGAACTAGGTAAATATATTTTAATAAAACTTGTACTTCAAAACTCCTTTTTTGGGATATGATTACTTTTTTACATTAGTTTCAAGAGCCTCTGACGCGGTCACAGATATTTTTATCGCATATTATTCTTAATTTATTTTAAGAAAATTGTAGCATAATTATACGTCACTGTTTTCCAAAGATTTTAATTATAATCACTAAGCCACAACAATAAGAAAACGTGTGTTTTATTGAAAAACTAACGACCATGTCTCGTGCAAACCTCAAGCAATCTTATATAGTAAGATTATGTGACAAACTGATGAATAGTAAATCCAAAATATTTAAGCATTGTATCTATTATTTGTCCTGCGATAAATCTTACAACAAAATACTACAGGTAATTAAAACATACACACATATTTGGTACCTATTACAAGTTTTACGTAATAAAATGAATTGCAATATAACCTCCTACATGTTATTCAATTGCTATAATTAATTTAAGAACTTGAGCAAAAATTTTGAAATATTTCAATATGAAAAAAGACTCGTTTAAACTACATTGTAAAGAGATGCATAATTCTAGTCGCAAAGTGTGAAGGGCATGTTGAGCGGTCGTAATCCGTATTTATCTGACTAGCCATTGACCACTCCGCTAAACGCTTCAGTTGTGTGGACGGGGTGGTGTTTAGTACTTTTAATGAACGGTAGCCACTTAATGCAGGTTACAACGGAAGATTTAATTTGTTATTTATTACTATGTCCTTTATTCACAGATCCGCAAAAGCATCACCCACGGATCGACTTCCCAACACGCTACCTCAGCTTCGGAGAAACACTTAAAGTCAATTGTACGACTGCGCCCGCACTCCCAGCGCCGCATATTACATGGTTTATCAATGGAATAAAGGTTAATACATCCAGATAAGTTCCTAAATTTACTACTATAATATATAGTATTACTTATATACTTGATTAGTTACCAATAGCTACAATAAAATACAATACAACAATTCTATATTGTATATACACCATATAAATTAAACATAAGGAAGAAAACAATAATACGTTACGGATGACGAAAAACAAAATCGGAAACAGTCATGAGAACTAAAATGAAAACTAAACTGTATTTTGATTTATCGAACTGATTGTAATATTAAAAATTAAAATTTTTGAATGAAAATTATTAATATTAAACTGATTTTCATAATTAAACTAGATATTCATAAAACTAATGTTAATGTGAATATTGAATATATTTCAAAATAAATGCTTAGTTTTTAATCATTCATTTTTGTAGATATATAAAAATATTAACATACTATGTACTATTGTACAGCACAGTGATCTGACAATTAAACAATTGAAATAATCAAATTAAATCAAGTTTAGTTTTAGTAAAGTTTACACACTTTATATACCTTAAACATTAGGATAGTTGTAACGCGAACCCATAAGATTATTCCCTACCAAAAATCGTCTAATGTGCTTACCGAAGTTTTCACTTCAAAAATCCAAAACCGGACACACGTCAATCGTTGTTTAAAATGACACTTTAAAAGTAGCTTAATATTAATCTGTTATATTTCCTCCATACCACAACGTTATGACTGTTTTTTCTGTTTTGTACAAGCAAATACAGTTACATTTTAATAGAAAAGTTATTGCCTATTTTCTATTTGCTTACCAATTACTGAATATAGTATAACTAGCCAGGACTCCTATATTTTGAAGCACCTATAAAACATAATTCTATGACCACTGAAAACCTTAATTTTCTTACATTTATATCTTAAGGTCATAGATAAATCTACAATGACTGAAACAGTTATAAGCTAAAATCTCCAAATGTAACCTACTGCATTTATCAAATATAAAGAAAGAATACATATGCAATTTCAGATGGACGAACTTGCAGCCCATTCACACAAGTATCGAGTCCCGATGAGTGAGAAGAGCGGAAGAAGATTGCAGCGAGTGTTCGGGCACGAAACTCGACTCAGCTCACCGCCGCCGGTACTGGCGTTGACACATATGTCGCGTGTAGCAACGAGATTACCCGGGTGCAGTCTTAAAGAAAACCAGGTAAGTCACGATACGTTTATCATCCATGGCCAGAGCCTAACAATTTTTGTTGACGTGCTAGCCTTTGACGTCTCAGCCGTTACCTAGTCGATGCATTCAGATACTAATTAATACTTCCTAGTATATGTAAATCTATAGTGATCATCCAGAATCCATAAATTTTTTCATCAAATCTTTGTGTCAATAAATAACGTTGTTAGTAGTGGATTAACTGTTGCTATATTTAATTGTGCAATGCGTAGAGGTATTAACACACCCGTAACAGTAATATAGTCATCCATCTTAACCCAGTTTCCACCTGAACACTTACATCCACTCAAGGAACACAAAACGTTCAGTTTTTATCAAACAAGCGTATCTATAACATCATATAGCATAATCACTCTGGTAAGTGAATAATATTGTAGTTGTTGACTATCACAATTTTAAGATAACAATATTGTGATAAGTAATTGGAACTAAAATGTAAGCTTCAGTACTTCAGGAAATTACTTTTCTGCAAGTGATATAGCACGTTACTCGTGAACTCGTAGGTTGTTAGGTGATTCGTATAAAATTATGAGTTTTTAAAGATTCAGTACAATACTCTGTATTTAAATTAAAATACAGATTCTACAAAATACAAATTCTTCCTGATCTCTGTGGTCCTACGCTAAAGGGAAAAGATCTTGACGATGTTGGGATTATACATGACTGAAAATATGTCCAGTAAAACAGAGTCGATGCAATAAAATACCATAAAAAGTCAATTTCTAGGTATACAATTTAATACCGAACTAGCTATGTATGGATGCCATTCATCATATCATCAATGAGAATGACAATAATTATTTTCAGTGTTACTGTATACTATTTATAGTTTTATTTTATTTCTTTATTTTTTATTGCATTCACCAATATTAAGGGATACGAAGGACGAACTTAATGCCTATTGTAATTCTCTACCAGCCAACCCGGTGTGACGGAGAAATGCACGATAGGTTTACACAAAAAAACAAAAAGAAAGACAAAAAATAAATTTACAAAATAATACAATTGGAAAAAACATATGCCTAAAACAATTTATACTTATAAATAAACATACATTTTATATACGTAAATAAACAAATTGGATATAAACATTACTCGACAACCCTATAAGCTGAAAAAGGGACCATTCAAAACATGATTGATTGGTAGTTGGACAGATTCAATAAAAAATGGTTTTAGTCACTGAAATGACTTATGTTACAGATGTCCGAATTGAAGGAGACTGAAGAACCTGACGTAGTGCTAGGGTCGAGCCGCCACAAAGGTAGACGTCCGAGCCGTGGCCGTGACCTGTATGTCACAGTATCAGAGTTACAATTGGTGGCAACCGGAAGGCTAGATATATCCTGTGTTAGCACGATTCCCGAATTTAGAAGCATAGAAGATAAGTTTGCAGACCTGAGGAATGATACTGTAATAGGTAAGAATTATAGGTAAGGTTGTAGGTAAGTTATAGGTAAGGTTTCAGTAAATTTACCAGCTACCTCCAAGCCTGAAGTACTCCAATATACACAGAATTAGATTAACGAAAATCCACTGAAGATTAATAGATAATTAACAATGAATAAACGAGGACTTTGAAGTAAACACAATTTAAATTATGATTTTATCCACCATACAAACTTGTTTTTACAGGCCTCGTTCCAAAATTAACTGTGAAATGGTTTTAAACGTATTCTTCTATTCTATTCTTATTCTATTCTATTCTTCTTCTATTATTATTCTTCTATTATTCTATTATATTCTTTATTGATACAGTTGTAATCCCGAGCTAAATAAAATGTACAAATTGTATCTAAGCACAGTAGACGACCATAATACCTTATATAAATACTTAAGAAATTTCTTATTTAATGTGTATTAATAAATAAGGCTGTTATGGTTATATTCAAAATTTACATTTACGGTCAACGTGGTAGTTATTTAGACAATAATGATTATAATAACATAAATTGTATTTTCAGTGGACATCATTCGGCCGTCGACTTACTCGCAAGCGTCCACAAACATCAGTACGACGAGTTTGAGCACGTCGCGCGCTAGAACAGAACAGATATCGAGTTTATTGCTTTTGCTAATATTAATTTATTGTTTCGAAAACGTTTGATATAAATTTTATATTATAGTTTACATACATAATTGTTAATTTACTATTTACTGAACGGGCTGTGATAAAATATTACACGATCACCAAGTAAAAATTAGTTTGGTTTGTTTTGCACCAGTTGTGTAGGTGTTGAAAGTGTATCTTAATAGCTGAGTTTAATTTACAATGGAACATTAATTATGTAAATAATAGATGATTAATCAAGGCTCAATCTCATAGTGATGAACCTCTACAACATAAAGCACACATTACATTTGGTTTTATTTCTTCATATTTTAGAAAGTCCTTTTTGCGTCGCTTCGTGTCTGCGTGAAGATTGAGCCTTAGAGAAAAACAAAGATTAAACTTAATAAACACTACATTTGTGTTATGAAACTAAGATGCCACAGTCTTATTAAGTGATCAAATGTTCACGTGTCACTTCAATCTATTATCCAATTTCGTACTTCATCTCTTAACGATTTGTTACTTCAACTGTACAATTGACATTGAATATAGAAAATAGACCAGTGGTTATTAACAATAATATTACCCCTATGATCTATAAGAGAAACCAACTGTACTGCTAATGTGTTCTTTTAATAAATATATAAATTACTATTTAACTGTACCCCTTTTTACCATCTTCGTTACCCCGTCGGATAGCTGTTTTTCGCATGCGGGTGTAATTACTCTCAGGTACAGATATGTAGAAACAGACTATACACTGTACAGTCTGTACTTCCGACAATTTGGTTTAACAGATTTTATATTTGAAATTCAATATTAATAAGCACTTCTATAAATATACACACATACAAGGCGATCGACATTACAACCCATTTTCAAAACGTTACAACGAATTGGGTGGATAGTTAATACATTCTGTGTTCGGGTGTAACTATTAATAAAGTGATACAAGTATATATATATATATATATATATATACCTAAGTAAGTATATATACAAGATCGAGGAGGAATCAATTCCTCTGAAATTATCCCCTCTACCGGAGATAATAAATATATTTTCAATTAAAATCAGATAACCTAAGTCCTAAATACTTAGGTTGGACCCTGAAAAATACCTACCCTGCAATGTACCACTGCTAATCAATTGAAACCAATATCTTGCAAATCTTGCTGTGAAAGTCATTACAAAGTAAAAATTAAAAAAAGATTTAAAATCGGATACTTCTGGTATGCAGCTATGTTACGGAAATAAAAAGCGTACATAAACTTGGCGCTATTTCTATTTAAAGTTGAATCAACGTTATAATAATTCCTTCCATCCGTCCTTGTCGTAATAAGACTTTCGTGTGCGGCCTGCTGAAGGCTGAAGCGCACTTTGATATATTAAGCTCACAAGCCTGCGCAGCTTTAGTTAAAGGATGGGAATTCGAACTTTGGAAGTTTAATGTTAATATTGTAATGGTACGGGAACTTTTTATTCCTAATATAGGCTAGTAATACCCAGCAACTACTTACTAGAAAATTATAATAAGGGTGAAATCATTATCACATAATATCTCAACTGAGGTTTCCTCTTTACAATGACTGCGGTTTGGAGTTTACGAAGTTAAGATTCGGAGGCTTCGGAGTACTTTTAAGAAAGTCAAGTAAGGGGTAGATGTTAAATTTATCTACCTCCAATGCCAATTATAACGAATAATAATAACCTGATTAGAACTCAGAGCACCACGTCAGAATCCGATTTCAAGCAGTTGGGTTATATTTTACACATATCGTAATATATATGATATATTAAAAAATAAACAATCGCTGTAAATGCGATTGTAAAATAAACACTTTTATGCTTACTTCGTTCCATTTATTAGATACAAGTTGTATTGTTGTTCTTATGAAGAAAATCCTATTCGTTTAAAAAATTGTTACGTCACAAAATGGACGAACCATAACGTGTTATTAAAAGGGTTTCAGAGGATGAGTTATTAAATATGTTATAAAATATAAACTGGTAACGCGCGATGTTATTAAAACAACAGAACAGTGTCCACCGAGACATCGATTTATCATGCACTAAAGCACATAAACATATACATCTACAAGGTGATAGATGGCAACATTTTATGCCAGCGGTGTTATCAAATCGTTACTATGACTATGTACATGTGTAGTTGTACATGTGTAGTTCTCAGTAATTAGTGTCATTATAAATTGTATGTCATTCGGATGAAAAATCAACTCGTGTACAATCCTGCCTGCTAACTGTATGCGAGCCCGCCACCGTTAATCATTCGCTAACTACTGGCATTGTCAAAATAAACCTCTTGTTAAACAAGCTCCATATTCTTACCAACTAGATCAGAATATCATAGATAAAAAAAAACTGGCGCATCAAATTTATGAAACATTCGATTATTTTCGATTATTAATCAACAGCTAAGTCGGATTTGAAAATTTGATTACCATGTAACTTAATTATGTATTATTATTATACTTTTTGTAAAAAAGGCAAATATTTCATAGGAAAGGAAGCTGAAGATGATGTTTAACGTTAGATTTTCATACACTTTTTCGGCCCACGAACTTCTGGAACTAAGTTTTCTGTTTTCTGCCTCGTTTCGAAATAAAAAAGACCTTTCCGAACAATTTCCTACAAAAAAATAACTTCAACGGTTCTCTGTTCGGATATCTGTTATACTTGTTGGTCTAAGTGTCGCAAATAAAAACTTTTTATTGTTATTCGATAGTTTATTTAATAGTATCCTCACCAACTCACTTTTAATATTAGTTTACTTTATTATTATTTATTCGTTTCCTCACGATTTTTTTTATTTATTCAATATACACGCTTGCTTTGTTTATTTATGATTGAACATTAACATTAACATTACTAACATAAACATTACTAATTTGATATCACTGAATTATAAATATTTCTTTCAGTCATATTTTTCATTCTTCCTTTCGTTTAATTGCAACCCCCAAATTTTCTTCATTTAACTATGTCCGCTTCCAAAAGGTTGCCTGTAAGTGATCGTTGATTAGCGATAAAATCATCTGTTCTACTAAAATAAGACGCTTGCGCCTGTAACATCTGTTAGGTACTGAATTTCGCTTGTTATTGTCTTGGTGTTTAATAAAAAGTGAATTATGTACTACAGTACAGACTATACCATAGGACGTTCGTAATACTCTACAAATTAAATATTAACACATTAAATTTATCCATCGAAAATGTTATATTTTAAATTAGTTAGTAGATAGAAAATCTTAGGAGAGATTGACGTTTAAATATAGATATAAATGAAATACTCAAATTTAACCCAGGGCGCCCGAAACTCAAAACGAACGAAGGTCCTATTTACGAGTACTTGCACCTAAAATAATATTTAATGAAATAAACTGCCTTAATAAATTTTAAAATTCGATTATACTTATTGTAAATAAAGACCGTGGGCGAATCAAATGATGCTGAAGCCCCTCGCACAGCAACTAAAATGATAGATACTGTTAAGGTTTTATTAACATTAATACGAGTAATTATAATAATAAAATATAAAAAAAAACCTATAGGACTTGTGCAAGTGCAAATTTCAGTACAGAAATTGACTTGAAAATAGCAACAAATATATATAGGTATTAATGTCACCCAAAATTTAATTAAAATTACCCAAAGGTATTAAAATCAAGAAAATTTACGCTTCGTTGATATTATGATAAAAAAAATGTTGCGATCTTTAGGTATAAACGATCTCTAGCTCCATACACATAAACGGTTTAAATTGCGTTATCTGAATATTAACAAAATACTTAAGTGATACCTAATGAATGAATGAATGAATTCGAATTTGTCATTTCTTATTTATTATAAGTTTTGTTTCAGGACCTTATTTTGTAACAAAAAATTATAAAAGGCCAAATAAATTAAAAAGCATTTAAGACATCATTCGATTTTTTTTGGTGTTGAAATGCAGCAGGCACTGAACAACGTTTACTTCGAAAGGCTTTATAATTTACAATTGCTGTATGTGTCATTTATTAAGTAAAAATAATGCAAAATCTGAAAACTAAAAATTAGTTTCTAAAACTAGTTTAATAGATATTATTAAACATTTCAATAAATTATGAAAGTACGTACCTGTTAATATTGTAACAAATAAATAAGCAATAGATACTATCTATACATATAATACATTTATACTTGCAGTATGAACTTGAACAGAGCTAAAATTACATTAAAAATTCATTATTTCAGTACTAAGCTCATGTAACCGTTATCGTGCCTAGATTTTATTAAAATCGCCAAACTATGACATATCATTGCTCCTTAGGAGATCCCGTAAGCTGTAATATAATAACTAATATAACTGCTATAGTTTAGTATCTAATATTATATGAAAGTAAAGAAGCGCTCCTTATTTACTTGGGATCAAATATTTTTTAGGGTATAGGAAAAATATTAGTGTACGTACTTTTTTGCAAATAATTTGGCTTATCTACTTAAAGAATTCTAAGCATATTTAGCTATATACGATTTAGCCAGTAAACAAAACGGAGAGAAGAATACTGAATGTCTAGGAAATTGTTTTCCTTTATTTCGTACTAAATTATAACCTACCTGCTTATAATACGAACAAAAAATGTATAGAAAATAATTTAATAGCACTTTTATTTTTATACGAGTATAACATAATGGGCTGCAATGGATAACTTATCCGTTTTGTTTACAAGCTGTTATAAAATATAAATTCAAATTACTGATTGTTGCGTTGAAATTTATGATCTAACTAAATTTCTAGACATACTTCTAGTAAGTAATATCTCGCATGCGTCCCTACGTCTACTTTATAAATCTATCCGAATGTAAAGTTAATTGTAATAATTAGATTTCAGGAAATTATTTTATTTCTGTTTAATAAAATACAGAAATACCGAACTATGAATTGTATTTTTATTACTCAAAATATAAACCTTTTAAAATAAATGTCTCATAAATCGAGTGACAACAGTTATCATTCATCTTGCTGTTAATCAGGTATATTTGATTGCCTCTGGCTTTATCGACATAGCCATAGCCCATGGACATCTTTAATTACCTAGTCAAATTGAATATAGATTTACACCTTGAGACATTGAATTAGACAGATATAAAGGATCTTCATCAAGCCTTCTATAAGTTGAATCAAAACTTAAACGCACTACAAGAATGGTCCTATTATTACAGGGTTGCTGTTAATCCTTCCAAATGCCAAGCGATTCTCACTGGTAGCTCACGTATGTTAAGCAAGGTAGACCATGAAGCACTACCGTCTATCTGCTATGATGGTACCATTATTCGGCTAAGTCGTAGTGTTAAGAACCTTGGTCTCCACGTAGATGACACACTAAGCTGGAGAGC
>DWPT01002827.1:0-15447 GCA_018251895.1 Agathymus mariae mariae | reverse complement strand
GTTTTTACACTAGTGCCAACATAATTACCATAGACTAGTAGCAAGTTTGACAACATAAACTTACCAGTGGAGCGTTCCTCTTCTAATGTGGTTAAATGAGATAGTGGTTATTGTATCACTCCTTACTACTTACTTGTTTTAGAACGTACGTACCTTGTGTACGTATTTTTTTGCTTTTACAATTTAAAGCTGTTAAATTAGTGTTAATTTACTTTGCAACAATCCGCAAGCACAATGTAGGATGGTATATACTTCTATACATGCATAGAACCTCCCTCCCTCCCACAAAGGAAAACACGCATTTATGATAAATAAAAGTATATACAAACATAGATACCGTCACCAAAACGTTCTTTTTATTGTGATAGCCGACAAACGATGATAAGTGATCACCGTCGCCCATGGACATCAGCAAGACCAAAGGTATCACTGATGCGTTGTCGGCCAGGAAATGAGAAGAAGAAAAAAAAGAAAGTACTCGCTCTCAAGCCCTAAGCCGGAAACACAAGTTGTTTGGCGGCTAATTCAAGCAGAAGAGTAGTAGTATTGGTAGGGTGACACCCTGTTTCGTCAGCATGGGATTGGGGGGAGTATTCTAGGCCACCCTAAAAACGTGTTTCGCTCCGGAACGGAGCATAATCAAGGTGAGTGTTAACCACAAAGACTTTCTATGCATGTATAGAAGTATATACTCGTACCTACATACATTAAGCTTGCGGATTGTTGCAAAGTATAAACAGTTCACAGATATGAAATATTTTTAAAGTTTTATAAATCTACGTGTACGGAACCAGAACAGTAAAGTCTAATAATACCTCATTGATACCCGAGCAACCGCTTCGCTAATAATGTTGTGACCCACCTTTACCCATTGGAATATCCCAAAACATTAAAAAATCAGCTTAGTAAATTTATACGTATTGGAACTTGCTCTGTTTATTAATTATATAAGACGGCCGTGCTTGTCCTTGGCACATTCTAAGTTATAAATACAAAATAAAATCTTGTACCTATGAGGTCGCTTTCAGGTTCCGTACTACCAATCCAAATCCTGAGGGTACTAGTGTACAGAGGTAGGTTTCTCTACCCGCCTAACTAATTACCATCCTTCTAGAATCAACAATGAAATGTTCTAACGTATATCCAGTTGTAGGGTCGGAGATTTATTAATAAGCGGGGTACCCTGCGCTTAGTTCCTGGCCGTCAAAGTGTCAATAATACCTTTGATTATCATTTGGTGGCCCTTTTGTTGGTTTGTTGGGTGAACATAAATCCTGCTCCCGTTCAGATTGGTGGAGGCATTCCGATATGAATATCGTATAGTTGTTTAGCCGTTCAAAGGCTTTCGATAACATCTGAAATCGATGTCATAATATAACCCCTGAAACACAGAATGGCGCATCATTACACGTCTAACCAATCCAATTCTGACCATGTATCATTTCTTGATTCGGCCAGTCATTTAGGATTCACAGAATCTTATGGGCGTTTCAATGCTTTACTTAAAACCTCTAAAAACTTTTTACAAAACGGTCCGCGGCTTATGGGGTCATTCATCTCGACATTTATAGTTAACAACAACCTTGAACATTATTACGTCCATTTACATGCGTGTTTAATAAAGATTATAAACGAAATGCTAAAAAATAATGTAATAATATCTTACGTAATCAAAGTGTCTCCGGTTATACGAGTAACCCGTAGGTTTTCTTAAATACCAATACATTTTATTTTAAGTAAGTACACAAAAAAATTCACTGCTTCAATTTTTTTTACTGATAACATAGACGCAGCAAAGGAGTAGACGATCTGATGTTAAGTAAGAGGTAATTGTAACCCATGACCGTATGCAAGCAGTCTCTTGGTTATAAATGTGACTTGAAGATTGACCGCCTTAATAGTAGGTATGGGCCCCAAACACACTTCTTATCCAAACATATTATGTATTGATCAAATACTTTAAAAGCAACGCTCAACCCTCCATGTGGTGGGTGGTCTTTCCGCTTTTTAAGCCAGCAATTCTTGTATAAACAGTTTCTAATGCTTAGGCTGTACTATTTTAAATACTATTTAGAGTTTTGAAGTTCGAGTCTGTTCAAGCTGACTGACTGTTAAAGCGTGGTGGTGCATATATCTAAGTATGGTAGTTTTGTTGCGCGTTTCAATTTAGGATTACCCCTCAGAATAAAATTGTTTGAGTACAATTTTTGAACACAATTCGTGTTTCTATTAAAACGGACAGCAGCAAAAACATCTATTCGATGTAGCCACTATAATGTATGAGTAAAGGATGAGTTTTAGCTGCTCTTTATGACGACAATAATCGAAGTTATAAAATAAAATGTACTAAAATATGACCCACCCTTGATTTACTAACTCAGCATTAAACTGGATCTGAGTAACTTGTGTACCAAAACGGACGGTAAAAGTCAAGCAAGTATTTCGCCATACAAGCGTAATATGATTTGAGTAGATCACAACTTTATCGCTGGACTGGACCTGTATACGCAGTTTATTCACAAATTCACTCAAGCACTGCCCGGATACATGAACCAGTAGTGTTGCAACTATTAACAAATAATGACTGTTCTAGTAAGTTACTTCTATACTTTATCTTGTAGTTCTATTTCTGAACCACTTTCCTTAAGTTGCGCGACGGTAAACTGTATAAATAATTAAATACGCATGTGATTTGGACTTGATTTGAAATTATATACGAAGCTAGAAATATTATACTGAAGAAATTACAAATTTTGATAGTTGACGGAATCACTTTGAGTAACAAAAGTTTAATCACACCGGAAAAACGCGGAGAACACTTTTATACACGTGAATAGTTGCATAGATATTCAATATATTCTTTCAATTGATTGTATTAAAATAAGAAATTACATCTGTGTACCCGAATCTAGACATCCGGTATTGAAGACCAATCATATTTTACTAAGCTAACATATTTATATAACTTACAACACCTACCTTATCGATATTAAGAAAGTAGCCAACTCTTTATAATTACTTTAAAGGCTGGCGGTGCGGTCACGGTGTTGCAAGCTTCCGTACCAAATATTCCTTGATTTCCGCTTGCAACACTATCCGTCCAGCAATCTCTGTCCCGTTAAATGACTGACACCTACCAACCAAAGTGGCAACAAGCGTTTACGCTATTATCGTCGGTATTTGTAAGGTCAAATAGGTTGTATTAGTATAATGGAAAATCTACCACGGAGTGAGTTCGTGGTTAGCTGCGAATGTCAAACATTGTTCTAATCTATATGGATCTATGTACAATATTTGCTCACTAAAGTCAGTAGATGTTTATTTAAAATCAGATATCATAAGGACTATAACTAAGGGCTAAAGACAAATGTTTTTTTTGTAGCATTTTAACAGACTAATTGATTTCAAGGTTTGTGAACATATGGTCTAGTATAGGATTATATGAATAAAAACTTAAGAAAGATTAACTTAAAAATGTATTGACCTTATATATTAATTACAATCACATCAGAAGACACTAATTTGGCACTGAAAGACCCACGTAGTAAAGAACATCAAATTTTTATCGGCGGGTTATAATATTACAAAAAAAATCATTGATCGGTGCGAGTACGCGAGTCTTGTTTATCAAAACTTAGTAGGATAGTATAAACTTAAGTTAAAGGCTCATACACTAGGTGGCTCAATGCCAGCCGTGACCAAGGCCTAAGAGTGGAGCGCCGAGACCCACGCCGTGGCCAGCATAGTACCCATGACTGACGATGGGAGCGGGAGCGGCGATGGCGTGGCTAACTATGGGAGCGGGAGCGGCGATGGTGTGGCTAACGATGGGAGCGGCAGCGATGCTGTGTCCATACAGCCCCAGTCCGTGGCCGCCGTAGTAGCCGTGGCCGCCGTAAAGGCCTAGGCTGTGTCCACCGTAGAGGCCTAAGTCGTGGCCTCCATAGTAGCCATGGCCCAGGCCGTAACCGAGTCCGAGCAAGCCACGCTTTTCATTCTTCTTTTCTTCGCCGTAGACTACCACCGCGGCCAACAGGAGTACACACACCTACGAGATAATGTTCATTTAATTAACTCGAAACTGAGTGGACGTTCATGTTCGATAAATATACTTAATCTATAGTGTTTTCAAAAGCAAAACTAATAAATAAATTTAACACAATTTAAAGTAATACTTCGATACTTAAAGAAGTAGGAAATTTAGTTATATTTTGCAATAACTCAAATGTTGTTAATTAATTTTTTATTCACGCATCGATTGATATTTTTGTTTTTATACTTTCATCAATAAAATAGCCATAAAACTTCGAAAGTAATATAAGAAATGTATGCAAATATATTTGTATCTTTAAAGATATGTATCACCTGTTGTTTGTTTCTTATTTTCATTATAGTATTATTCAAAGGGTTCTTATTTGATGTACAATGTTAGTATTTTAAAAATAATGGTATTGTATTTACTTTCTATGAAGCCAGCGAGCGGCAATAACGTTATATCTAGAGAAAAAAAATGAATTTATTTCAAGAGAGTAACACTGGCTAGTATTAAATGTGCAATAACAAATAATCGTTTTTTTTATTTACTCAGTAGGTACTGAAACAGATGCACAGATCAGACTATGTGGCTTAAAATTGCTCAAGCTCGACAAGGGCTTAAGTTATAGCTATTTCGAAATTATTCATGGTGACTTATTTTTATTAACCATTTTCAACAATTATGAACTTTAAATGAACTTTTATGCGAACTTACAATAGCCTTCATATTTTCAAGTAGCGCTGTCGAGGGGTCTCAAGAAACACTAGTCCCTGCTCGTAGCCCAGCGTACTTATACGAACCTAACCGACCCCTCTCTGGCCCTAGTTGCCTAGTACTTAGCCTGTAGCGCTCGCTGGAAAAGTATCAAATCTGTAGCAATATTGCACTATCCGTTTGGAACTGTCTTAAGTACACTCCAAACTTAAATCGTCTGATTTCAGAAATACATATTATATAGTTTAACTATAAGTTACCAAAAAAATCTGTCACGTTAAAGCAGAAGATTCAATAGTACCAAAGCCTCAAGTATTTTCCGGACGTCTCTATCACGATCCCTTAGGGCCGCTAATAATTTTAACATAATTAGTTAAGGATTAATTAAGGTTGTATATGTCATTTTAGAATAATTACCTAAATAGAGAATTCTGTTATGAAGTAACATTTTAATTGACGTAATATTTTTGAAACTTGTATAGGCGTATTAGATGATTTTTGGTAGCGGAAAGCTTATGAGTTCGCGTCAGCCACATACGAATGTTTAAGGTATATTTGTTTATATATTTATGAAAAAATATAAATTTTAATGAATTTAAAAAATATGATACAGTTAATATAAATATAAAATTTATAAGAACCTCATTAGAATAATATACGTATTTTGGCTATTATTTTAATTAACTTTTATTTACATTTTGTACTCAGTTTACGAAGCCATAATAATGTTTTAACTATTCAATAAACCATATATATATAAATTTGTTAGGAGTGTCGATAGATGTGAAAATCAGATTAATGTTAATAATTATGATCCTAAAAATTGTGAAATTTAAATTTTTAATATTACAAAGAGTTTGAAAATTTGAAATACAGTTTTAAGTTTTGACTTCTGTCGGCAGTCCTCAGGACTGCCTCGGATTTAACTTGTCATTAAATATTAGCCGACATTTGTCTTCGCTGAAGATTAGATAGATATTTATTTTCTACAGTTCTATGTTAGGTTATGGTAATTACGTAATAATATATAGTAACAGTAATTAATAATAAATAAGTTAAACGATGTGATACGTGGTCAGATAGACAAACATTAATATTAAGAGACGGTTACTGGAATATATTTGTGAAAACCGTAACAAAATCGGATAAGCCGTTTCTGAGATTAACGCGAATAAACGCACAGATAAACAGACAAAAATTCTAAAAACTATTTATTTCGGTTCTATTGCGTTAATAAAGGGTTAATAGTAGTTTTTCTCATATGTCTCAATTTACAGTAAGCGATCAGTTAGAATTTTATTATTTATGTATAGATATCTATACTAGCAATATAAGAAGAGTTCGAATTTCTTCGAATTCATCACACCTGCCTGAAAGATTATTATACCATTTTAAAGGTGGATTATTCCGGATGCACATAAGCTGTATATTACGTAATTATAATTAAATGATCAATCCAGTCGAGGTCGGGTCGAACTGTAGTAATTAATAAATCGAAAGCTCAATCAAAAATTCTTTACACGTAAGTAAAGTGTCAAGATATGTAACCGATATGCTTAAGACAGTTCAGTCAACAGGCAGTTTCACTGATCTGCGGTTCTCCGCTGTAACCCACCACCGACATTATGTAATATATTTACGTTTCCGTTAATGTGATATCTTTTTATGATTCATAAGAATTGCAGATTGCTTCTAGTTACCCTACTTTCGCTTCGATTTGGAAGGTCCCGTGGGAATTTACAATTCCCGGGATAAAGGATTTTGACTCATAATACTCGTGCAAGTGTTAGTGTCGAGTTTGTCAAATATCCCTAAATCTAATCAGTTGTTTTCATGTTCAGACAGATTGACAGATTTTTTTTCTAACAAAGAAGTAATCGACTTAAATTTGAAACACATGTTTTTCTTGGTTTCATCTCCTATTTTTCACTCGGAGGGGTGTTATTTTTTCATCAAATTTAAGTGGAATCAAACGGGATTTCTAGATACCCTGTCAAACAAACAAGGACTTCTTCAAATCGTTTAATAAATGACTGAGTTCTGAGGTCACCAACATAAAAAAACAAACGAATTCAGAATCTCCTCTTTTTGGAAAACAGTTAAAAATATAAATGTGATAAATAACTATGATATATATACCAATCCCAAAAATACATATTACTAATACTAATAGATTTGCCCCGTTACACTTTTATCATTAGAACACTCATTTCATAATGGTGACATCAATGTTTCTATGCAATATAAAGGTGTATTTATTCTGCACTCACGTACATAGCCTCACATAGTCAATATTAATTACATTAATCCTTCTCTGTAACAGCTTTTTTACTGCATCTTTGGCTAGTACTAGAAGCGTATGCATAAGTATGCTCGTATTTATGCATATGCGATAAGTAGTTGTAATTCATTACAATATATAATTGTTACACTTCTGGGAAACGTCTCCTCTTACGATGAGACGGGTTAAGGTGATGGCCAGCCATGCTCGCAAGTGGGGATTGGGAGAATTTCCCATTTAGAACACTATGAAGAACCTTTAGATAAGAAGGTTTCCTCACGATATTTTTCTTAACCGAAGCGACTGATACTTATATGTAAGATTAGAGGTGCTTGCAGGATTCAAAGTTAAGTCATGAATAATATAATATTATTATATAATATAATAATAGTATTATATAATAATATTCATATTACTCATGAATCAAAAACAATTCCAATTCTGAGCATGGGATGGATACTTGGAATTTGCAAAAGCCGTAACTTTTGCGGTAAGTTACCCGAGAGTATTTAATGCTAGGTTATTCACATCCTAATACTTAAACCCTCGAGAGATTGCGTCACACGCCGCAATACTTTGACAGCCACCTGCCACGGTAAGTAGGGTAAGCTGGCCACACGTCATGGTTCCTATTCAAGGACTATATTGCACCTTTCGCCTCCGGTCCACGAAATGATCGCAAAAATTCAGACGATTTTATGCAATCTTTCCAGAACAAGTTTTGCTTTTAGATCTCCATATTTCATGTAATTAAGTAAATTGAATAATAACACGTTGTTATTCGGCACATGGACCAACGTAAATGTCAGAAAAAATGGGGCAATTTCATAATTTTTTTAAACAACATTTTGAACTGTAATGTCAGAACTTACGTAGGCATCCTGAATAAAATAAGGTCTTCGAAGAACTTATAAAATATTATATGACACAAGCTTTGATTTTATTACTTTCATGGTAAGTTACTATTTACTCGGTGTTCCCGACTACTTAAGATATGAGAATGTTCAAGGGAAGTGCGAATAGGCTTTTGTAAGTGTGTTCAACATCTTAGAGTTCATTACCACTTATCATGTGGGATCATTGTCAATCATTAACTTATTTTACGTAAACAAAAGATGATGATGAGCAAAGTGTCATGAGCTCTTCCGTGCTTACTAGGTTACATTAAAAAATAGGTCCTGGTAATGCAAATTCCATCACATAAGAGTAGCACCCGTGAAGTATTGTTACTAGTAATTTATATAGTATACATTGTATACTACTACTACTACTAGTAACTTTAGTTATTAACATACATTACTGCTGTATATTAAAATCTAATTACATGTATGCTATAAATTATCTGTCACACAGGTGTTTATGTAATCCGTTACGAATAGTGGCTGACTAAAATTACCACGTCACTTGCTCTCACGATTAATAACTTAGCTCTGGTTATATTACTTCTATTAAATTCTATTAAATACTTCTATTAATCGATTAAATAGGTATACACATACATATGATAACAAGAAAAAATACCCCTTATACACATAACTTCTTTTTTTTTTAAATAAATAACAAATGTCAGTACACTTTAAAAATCAAATGCGGATATTACAATTTGGAAGATTGATATCTATCTACATACTAGTAATAAAATTCTAACTAATCGCTTTCTGTGTATGAACGATATATAAGAAAAAATATTATTACGAGCCTTTATTAAATCAATAGAACGCAAAACAATAGTTTTTGGAATTTTTGTCTGTTTGTCTGTGCGTTTTCACTAACGTAACGTATGTAACGTAAGCATCAATTAATACTTAAAGTTTATTTCAATCCAATCCATCCATAAATAAAACAAGTTATAAATTTATTTAAAATAATGTAAAGTCTAGTTTTCCTGAAGCGAGGGAATTTTGTTCGTATAATATATAATTCAAGTAAAAACTAAATTGAAGACATACGAGTATAAATGTTAAAACTACCAAAAACAATGACAATATTAACAATATAGATACCGGGAAGTATAATTAAAATTTGTCTGTGAATCCATGATTTTATCCCGAAATCCTACAAAAGATTTCTGCGCCCATAAAGAGATATTTAAACTAACCAAGTATATACGAAGGAAGTCTAATAGAGATCTGATTTAAAGTAAAATACATACTTACAATTTTTTGCTTTATTTAATTAAATGGAATGTCATTACGATTTAATTTATTAAAATACTTCTATATAGTATTCACAGTCTTGTCCTTAAAATAAAATTATCTAATATCACTTTGAACACTGAAACTTATAACTTTAGGCAAAACACTAATTACGAGTTTATATCTCTTATAATATAGAGGGGCCGCCCGCAGTCGTCACAAAGCCACTCATCTTCCAAAGGAAGTTCCCATAACTCGCCCAGAGCTCCGGTCTGGAGCTTGCATTCCGGATGAGGTGTGAATCTTGCGACGCACATATCCAACAACTTTTGTTCATTCTCAATTGCCCGGAGAATCTGAAGCGCTCGAAGTAGCAGTCTCGGTCGAAGAATTAGAGGAATAATTTCTATTTTTAAGATTTCATCAGTAACTATTGCTAATGCAATAATTAAACGGTTGAGCGGAATGCTGGCTAGCATACATTGCGCGATTGTTTCTTCGCTTCTAGAATATAAACTGTCCATTACGGTTAATGTAACGCGCAAAATTTCTTATAAACGTGCTGTTGTTATGACCCATTCGTTATTAAAAGTGATAGTAGTTACTTTTATCAACGTGTCTATAAAGCATGTTGATGAATTGTTTCTGTAATTACTTAGTTAATCGTTTAATGTTTTCAAAGTAAAATGTTTATTTTAATGATGTCAAATGTAACACGGAACAGTTTAAGTTCAGTAATATAAATAAAGCGCTTATGTTACAAAAACTTCACTGAAATTATTGGGATAATAAAGCACTCTTCATTACATTAGATTATAAATTAATGACATACTAATTTACTTCACGTCGTCACAGAAATGTAATTACATTTAAGTACGTAATTAGCAATTGCCAACATTATTTTAACTATGCCTAGGTAATTACAAAATTTAAGTACAAAATAGTTCATTAAATACAAACATGTATATGTGACTTTGTATATTGTTGTATTTGTATGTTGGGATAGTACCACTATCGAAAGTACCTTCATCGTACAGTTACAGTACAGTACAGTAGTACAGTTCCTCCACGCAAGTGTGAGTTGAAGGGTGTTAGTATTACTAATAGTGTCACTACATTGAAGGTGGTATTAGCCATTTAAATCCAGGAGGTGAAATCCATAAGTGATTGGTATGGAGATCAATATAAATATTAAATCTATCGTTCATCGTTATTTACGTCTCTTAATTCGGGTGTACAGAGTTCGATATATTGTAAGGACATCAGGTATTAGACCTGACAGGTTGCCTGTCTGCTCATTAAAAAAGACAGATTACAGTTTTATTATAACTATGTATATTATAAAAAAGGATAAACATACTCGTAAAGTAGAGCAGTTAAGGCAAAGCCATCAGGAAAAGTAAGAACGCCGTTAGTCAGAAATTACTCAACATCAATATGTTACACACCCTTTACCATATGACCAGTTACCTCTAAATTCAAGTTAAAATCTTTTCCCGACACCAAAACTTAGGCTGTAGAGGCATTTCCGTTCGCTCTGCTAAAGGATTTATTGCCGGTTGCCACGTTCGTTTAGCTATGTTACAAGACTTTTCCGGCGCCTGCTTTAAATTATTATTTACGGATATTTTACATACTTTATATGATACTAAATTTTGATTCCAAAATATATACTCAAGATTTTTATATTTATGAATCTGTAGATTTCGATCATCATGTCAGGTCATGTTGATAAATAAAGATGTTGGCATGAAAAGACCATTCCAGTCGTTTTTTATTTCTATTTTTAGAGTGTATATTAAGTATAATTCTTTCTGACCAAATATTTTTTATGATACGCACATGTCCTTGATTATTCGATATTCATTACTGACTAGCTACAAAACTAATAATAAAACACTTGTAGATACAGATGTGATGCATTTTATTGTGCACCTAAAAATACAAATGGCTGCAGAGACACTCGGTTTAAAAACTTGATGGCCTTATAACTGCTGCGATTTATTCCAGATAATGTAAGGTAGAAGAATCAAGTATGATGGAAGTGGTACACATACAATTAATGAATACACAATGTTTTTAAAAATAGAATAGAAGAAAACTCAATAAGAAGATACAACAGAAATAGAAGAATCAAAAACGAATCCAAATGGAAGTAGGAACGATATATGATGGGCTTGACTTATCATTTGAAAGAATAATGGAGTAGAGCAAAACGCATAGTAAAGGTTTGTTTTGAAGAAGTGGGAAGCCTGGATAAGAGACAGGTATGATAATGGATTCATTTGTATAGAGATGAACGTTGAACCGATTACAAAATCACAAATAAAAAAATGGCACTTAAATGTGAAAAATAACCAAATCATAGATTATAATCATTATGCAAATTATGATTTTGATTAATTTACCAATTATAATTGCAATGTTATAATTCTTCTCATAACCTGTTACTTAGTAATTTAAATATAATACGTATTATAATAACGAAATATTTTATAAGTTTAATACATATTCCGTTTATAATTAAGGTGTTTAAATCGCTAAGTTATTGTCGTGTTTCGGGGTAACCACACGAACATAAATTCTACTTGGTTTTTGAAGTCGATTAACTCTGTACACTCATGTTGGGTTATTTAATTGAGTAAAGTTCAGAATGCGAGCCGTTTGTGAGCGGTACAGCTGAGAGCTTCAAGGTGACGGTGATTCCCATGCATTGTATCTTTTGTCTAGGGGCGAACGCGCACTGAGGTCATCACGATGATGACAATAACGATAAGTAAGTAAATGTTTAATAATTGACATGAAAAATATAACTCAGTGCGGAATTTACGATATAATTTGATATTGGTGATATCTTTCTACAGTTCGTCCAAATATCCTTGGTAAACTTGAAATTCTCAGTTTGGACGAAGAACATATCAGGTTGCTGCACCAACGACAGATTACACAGGCACACTATATATAGAGTGATCAACTTATTATTGTGTTATCACTGTTTTTGGTAGTTTAAATGTTGATTTCATTGATTTTACGTTTTACATACATGACGCAGTAGTGTGACAAAATCCCTCACTCTCCGCCACCTTGTCAACGTCAACTGATAATTCTTACTTTTTCTTAATTGAATTACTACAACTTCCCTTTATTCATGAAAGGATTTTTGTATAGATAAACTTGTTTTGGTTTCTGGGTTTTTTATGAGCTGTCAACGTGCCTGTGAAGATTCCAATGTTGCAGGTGTGCGTAGGCTACGGTAATCACACTCCTCTTGTTCGTCTGCTTGTTAGTCAGCTACAAGTATTACCATAAACGAAACAGTCGGTTCTTTAACTTCGAAAAGTAGTCCGTTCAAAGGATATTGCTGTTGTTGCTATCGTATCTGTTACTATGTGCACTGAGCCTTACATTGCCTCATTAAAGGTCTCACCAGAGAATATACTTAATTTGTACAAGATTCAATTAAGTACGTAGATGCATATCTACCGGTTATTAATATAATACATATTAACAGATGTACACACCACTATTTGCGTATGAAATCTGGATAACCTCACCATTAATAGACTTCGGATAGGTTTGGACAAGGATTAAAAGTTTGGTAAGTTGATCTAAAACAGTTTTAACGGTTTAAATCTGTATCTTAGAGAGGACATTGATCGATTCATTTATCAACGCACAGTATAAAATATTCGTCTGCCTTTTTCCTTAATTCATGCGTAAAAAACGGAAAATAACGAAGAGAAAAAATTAAAATATAAGAGATAGATATAACAGATAGAAAATAACAGATAGGTTTGTTAAATTCTTTTGTGAGGTACCTAATAAGTCGTATTGAAAAATAATGTCACGGACGAAATTTGTGCTATGAAATCAAGCAGATGATTGTAATGGAATTATAGCTTCCAACCAATCTGTTATAGTAGGTTTTTGCTAAACGATGTGTAAGTGGGTGAGATGGGATAATTTTTTCATTTAATTTAGGTTATTGTTTTTTGCAGAATTCGCCCAGCGACTAGCACACCGTTTATCTTGTGTAGGTTTTTCATTCTACTCCGCAATGTCGATCTATCTGATAGAACTTATCAGGTTTTTTTTGCAAATGGAGTGTGGCGCATTTAAGATTCAATTGCGAATAAAATACATAACTTCACATCCACCGTAATAGTGGTTTGTATGTTCTTAACATTTTTAATGACTACAAAAAAATGTCACAAATATGATTATTTATTTCATATGGTAAAACCTGAATTTTCTTAGAGAACGAGTTCAGAGAACGCTCTAATTATCCAAAGTAAAAGACATAGATTAGCAGACTTTATGTTCTGTTTTCTGGAGAATTCGAAGATAAGCAGGTCACGATGTTTTTCTTCACCGAAGCAAGTGATAATGCGAGACATAATAGTTTCTTGAATACCACAAATCCCTGAGCTGCTTCGTATCGTACCTATGAGTAATACTGAATTGTGCACAAATAAAAAAAAAACCATATAGTGCATATTAAAACCATATAGTTCTGTAATCAGTGATAATAATACTTATTAATCACTCAGACAAGAACTAATGCCGATGGCTAGAGCACCTGGTTCTGTGGGCGTAACATATTACGTAAGTTTTATGCAGTTGTTTCAGGGCTATGATTACTTTGTAACCAGCTTTATCTAGGTCTAGGGTGATTAAAATAATTATTGTAAATTAAATTATAGAAAACCTTTTTTATTGATTTAAATATCATATTATATATTTTTAACTTTTTTCTATCTATCTATGTGTCCGTCTGTCTGTCTATCTGGTGTTTGTTTATGCGTGTATAATTCGATAACGATTCGATTTAGTTGATATTAGACATATATATAAATTATTAAATATTGTGTTACGTGATTTTTGTAGTTATTGCAGTAAACATATGTTGATAATTTAAAGATCTATAAAAACCGAAACACATTTAACGCCTGACAAAAACAAAAAACAATGCTTCCGTGCCGATACAAATTGCAAATGCCTAAATTGTGTTTTTCGAGACACAGCTAGGGCGGATCACTATAAAATTTATGAATACAGCATAACCTGTTTAAGTAATGCCTTAAATGATTTGCACAAATAACCAACCATCGTGGATCCAAAAAGAATGTATGCTAAATGACCGAGTGTGATCATTTCGTTGGTTCGCGCTGCGAATTCTTTGACTTACTTTATTAATCACCTAGGTTTGATATATTGAACACATTTAGAATGCTTTCTTAATTATAATTTAATAATGTACAGATTTATTTCTTACAAATGGTTAGAAAAGTAATTCATAATATTAACTAATAATTATTTCCTATATAACTACAAAACCGCCCTCGTTTTACCTTAGAAAATTGCGCGGAAATAGATTCATTTCTCGGGATGAGAAATACGGGTTGACAAAACAATGATGCCCAAAACTATAAGTTTAAAATATGCCTACAATCGTCTAAATATCTTCAGTATTTTTAGTGATACGCGAACAGATAGACAGAGAGAAAAACATAGTGATGAATATTCACAAAAAAATATGTTAAGCCCTGAATCGATAACAAATTGTAACATTAAAATTTTCAAAATATATTCCATGCTCAGATTCGACCCTGTAAAAATTGTATTATTAGTATAAATATCGGAGTATCATGTTACCATGCATACTTATATTCGTAGTAGATGCCGTAACGGTATAGAATGCACGACAGTTTACGCCACACCCGCGACCACGTGTGCTCTACATCCGGCTTCGGCTTACCAAAGAGATTAAATCTAAGGTAATGCTTACATGTCTCGGCCTAACACACGTAACTATAATGTAACAGACCGTAACTTTGTCATTTACTAATGATATATTCGTACCAGTAAAGGGAATAGAATAATAAATGGATAAAAGATCGAATTTTGCTACAATTTTTTTATGTAAATAGCAAACGATGGTACGTGGTCACCGTCGCCCATGGAGATCAGTAACACCAGTCATCACGGATGCATTGTCGTCCCAGAATTAAGAAGAAAAAAGAAAGCACTGGCTCTCAAGTCTTCAGCCGGAAAATGGTTTGGCGGAGGAAGGAGGAAGGCAGGAGCGTGTAAGCTAGCCAAGGAGGTTTAACGGGAAGACAATAATACCAGTAAGAATATTTAAGACTTATTAATAATTATACTGGTAATATAACCCTATGCGAAGCTCTACCACCAAGCAGGTTTTGAGCCGTATTGGGGCGGCCTAGAATACTCCCCCCAATCCCACGCTGGCAGAACAGGGTGTCGTAAGAGGCGAC
>DWPT01002826.1:0-15448 GCA_018251895.1 Agathymus mariae mariae | reverse complement strand
CCTTTCTCATGTTTCCTAAACAGTATTTATTTTTGTGTAAGTCAAAAATTCTTGTTAGAACCGAGCTGTGAGAAGGAACTGGTTTTGTATTCTTATCTCGTATAAATATTATTTACATATGTAGTAACGCCCCTAAGGTGATCAGTTGTTATTGTTCCTTCTTTTTATCTGTCTATGATTTACTGAATAACAATAATATCTTACATCCGCAAGTTTACGTGAGCAGCGCGCGTACGGACGCCATCAATTCTTGAATCAAAACCAATTTTCTTTCATTCACTTTTCTGAAAAACAGACAAAGCAATGGCGCCTTGTTGCTGGAGTGCACCGGACTCTGTACGATTTCATTTAATTCAAACGGTACTCTGCAAGCTTAGCGACATTTACTTGCCCGGCCATCACACTTCGTCTCAATCGAGAAATCTTTTAACGAGTTGTCGCAAGGTCGAAAAGTCGGTTAAAAAGCGCCATGCTTCCGTTAAGCATTAACTTGGCGGTGATGTGTTTGGTAAAACGGATGCCCATAGACAACAGAATAATTTACTAAAGACGATCCGTAGCTTCGTATACTACTGACATACTGAGTTATGTAAAGCTTCTATCCAAAGGAGACAGTTACAAAACTACCACCTCACTTTAATTTTGCGACTACAATGTCTGGCTTTAAATGTTTTCGTAATACAAATATGAATCTAACTTTCGTTTGAGTTCTGATACAATTACTGAGTTTACAAATCACAGAAGTTAAACTTTCAGCTTAACTGGCCTGTGTTAATAAGTGGTAATTAGTAAACGTTCGAGGGTTTGTATGTATTAACAAACTGAGTTAAGCAACTTAATTGCGGAATGCACGTCTAGATTGTTATCAAATATAAGAGTGATTATATATCGGAGGCCTTCGGGCGGCGTAAGATCTTCCGACACTTGGATTGACCACCTCACTAATCCAAATTGGAGTACCGTGGTTGAGTGCAGACTATATCTCCTCAACGTCGTATTAGTCAGACCCGTAACCCGCATTGAGCCGTTAGTGGTTACAATAAAATTTAATGTTTAGGTTTTGATGACACGCCTGTGTTTATACATATTTATGTTAATATATATCTATAAGACAAAAGATTATAATGATAAATTGCTGCGTTCCGTCTCCGCCGAGGGCAAAGTCCGTCCGTTTCGTCTTCGTTTTCGTTTCGTCCGAGTTCCGTAACCTAAAACGAAACTATCGGATATCGGAAATAAAAATATATCTCAATGTAACCCAATCCGATAAAAAAGTTTCGAATATTTTCGGATAGGGTCTGTGTGTAAATGAAATACGTTATGACACTTTCGCTAGACTAGCCGATACACAAGCCGCGTCGCTCTTACCTTTAGACGGTTTTTATTATTTACTCTTTAAGGCTATTTTTATATATTTGTCTATTTTAATGATTACATAACCAAATAATACGTAGAAATAAACTTCGAAATAATTTCATATCTGTAACCATGACCGAAACCGGTAAAATATTACTCATACATCCACAACATCTCTACTTCAAATATCTTTAAGGTCCTTATAAAGAAATCTCAGGTTTATAAAGGTCCCGTCACGACCTTTCCTTCACCACAACATAATTTATAATTTTCAATATAACTTCAAAAAGATAGTTGCGTGCAGGATTCAAGCGGGTTCAAGTATTAGTAATGACTTACATTCCTTTTATATAATTCTTCTATTCCTTATTGTAAAAGCATGTAAATTTATTGAGTAAATGATAGTGATTTTGCAAACCATTTTAATGATGGTAAATCTTTATTCAAACACACGTCTTAATGACCAATAAACAACAATAAACATAATACGAAAATCGAGCTCACAAGCGACTTTGTAATAAATAGTACCCACCGCCAATGGTAATTTGTAGCTCTAAGGGTCATCAACGCGCATGACCGAAATACGCAAAGAATATTTCATAGTTGATTCTAGAAGGAGACCAGTTGTTAGCGAGTCTGACAACGGCTAAATGTTAACAGGTGAATAACTCCAAGAACTACGCTGTCCGGTTGTCATACAACATTTTTGTTTACATACGTATATTCGTAGATACAGCTTATTTACCGTGATAGAATTTAATAAATCATTGACTACAGTTGATGTAATAGTAATACAATTTTTATTCTATGCCAAGACAGCAATTGGTATTCAGAGCTTATGTGGCAGCGAGAACGAATTAAGTAAACTATGTTGTGATACGACAGAGAACAATAGAAAGGATACGGCACAAAAACAAGCGTGCAGCACAAATACAGGCTGAAACCCGAGGCATGCCGGTGGTAGCGACCGCGGGGATATTAATTAGTACCTAACTGTAGGGTGACAATAGATGCGAAGGCAATAAATTAACATCATATTTCAACATTTCACTCAAACATGACAAATCTATTCACAACCTTCAGACGCATACCACAGAACAACTCTCGAAAATAACTTAGAGACGTCAGCAATCATATCACAACGTCGCTAGCGTTTTAACTCGCATGTCCGTAATATTATCCTTAATGATGGTTCTCCTAATTAACGAAAAAGTGTCGCCACGTTGACGAGATACCGAAAAAGGATGCCCGAATGAACTCGGGCATTGGCCGTTGTGAAACTCAAAAAACCGTTTAAAAATCACTCGCTCCGCCCACAGTCCGCCCAGCGACTCTTGCACACTTATGATTTATCGTAACGACGACATCCCGCCCCTCACTCTAACTACCCGGCTTCCGTCCTACTAATTATGTACCTATATATCGCCCTTACAAATTCTTAACCGCGTTCTCGATTCCGCCAACGTTCGACGTCGGTTTGAATCGATACCGTATTCGCTTCGGTACCGCACGACTGTCTCAATCATTTACGCATGTACTTGTATAAACGCTTTATAAGATTCTCTACAAATTTGTTTCAAGTAATTAAGCAGAATAAAAATAAAAGGTTTTTAATCATTTAAGTCCTTGTGCAAATGTGTTCCTTTAAATGTTTTATTGTTTGAGTCGTCTGTGCTTTCGCTTACCCTGAAAAGCTTAACAGAGAATGTTTTGTTGTTAGTCCGAACACGTGTCTTGTATGTAGGTACGCCACACTACTCATTCGAACGCACGTAGCGAAATACCGCAAAGTTTAGCTCGGATATTATATTCATAACATGTTGAGTTACATTTAAACAATCTGCTGATTATTGTACGCTATGGGCCATGAGAAGAAGTTGAATATATCATACTTAAAAGACACATTTCTTAAAGACATATTTTTCCTTTTCTCTTTTTTTATTCAAGGTTTAAATTAGTGTTAAAGACTAAAGATATTCTCCATATTAATTTTATTTTTATCATTCCTTTGATGTCTTTCTGCATTCACTATAACTTAACAACGACATCTGTAAAAGAATCTCGATTTGATTGCAGGACAAGTAATTCCATGTAGTGGTGGTCGATTTGCTAACTGGTCACGCATCAAGGACGTGAATCGAACGGATTTTGAATAATTTTGAAGTGCTTACAGCCAGTTCTCACGCTATTGGCATTCTTAGTTACTCGTAATGTATGCGACTCCCTGCTGTCTAACATATAACTCGTACTAGTTAAAATTTGTTGTATAGAAATTTCGAATTTAACTTACTTTAAGTTTAGTTGAAAGTATCGTTGTTATTAAATTTGTATTAGTTTACTTTGCAAACTCTTACCTTGAGGATGTTCCGTTTCGAAGCAAAACACGTGTTGGTGTATGTACGTTGGTATATAATGTTATTTATCATTATAGCATGTTTTCCTTTGTGGGAGGGAGAGAGGTTCTTAGCATGTAAAGGAATATATACAAGTTGCAAAGTAAATTAATACTAATTCAATTACCTTATGTTATAAAAAGTAATTGCTTGACAACAATTTCACCTGATGGTAAGCGGTGATGAAGTCTAAGATGTGGAACGCATTAACTTATAAAAGCCTATTCACCCTCCTCTTGAAGACTCCCACATCAGTCATCAGTTAAGTTGTAAAACCAAATATTTCTTACTGTAATTACCAATATTGTCCTTTCACTGTTAGTAACAGCTATGTAGTACTTTTTAAGTTTTGGAACACTTCGATGCTAACAAAACGAAGTCTAAAATCGTTTCAATCGTTATGTTATACTATGAGACTTAAACTTGACCGACTAAAGTAATATTGTCGAACATAGTTAAACAACAAAACTGTAAAAAAGATGTTGCATTGCTTACAAGAACCACATACTGGCGTTGCAGTAAAGTTTATAAGGAATTGCATATATAATTCTATTGACTAGGGCTGTGTACAGACGTTCTTGAAAACACGGCCTGTTCGGTACAGTGTACAAGTAAAACTAATAAAGAAATTATCCGTGACAAAGTGACGAGTTAGCGGACCGCGCTGCACTGAATATTGTAGCTACAAGTAACAATCGATTTGGGTAAGACTTGAGTCTAATACAACGTAAACTAAAACAGTTTTAACTCTATCCAACCGTACCAAATTTAATACTGATTAAATTACTTGTTTATGGATAGCTACTTACAATTTGAATGTCAATTTTAATCTCACTTATGTGAAATGCCCTAAAAAATTATAAGATATGTCAATGTCATTTTTATGAGTAAAATTTATAAAGGAATTGCTTGGACAGGATAGTATTTAGATTATAGATACATATTTGATATATAATTGTAAATAGGTAAATAAATAAGTTGTAAATCTGATCTGTGATTATAAAAATAGAAAATTTTCATTGAAAGTTTCTTGCCACTTCTTTTTCCGGAACTTATTGTAAAGATTTTCTGAAATAGTAGCTTTATTTTCCTTTTAAAAGACAATGAATAAAAATTTCAATCTTCCACTACTAGCAAGAAGATTACAAATGCTGTCATATAAATATTTGCGATTAAATTGACAAGCCACCATCATAGCGCTTCATTTTACTGTATAGTAACTTTTGTTTCGTGGTGTGATTACATTCGATTTATAATTCATCATAACTTCATTTACTTGGAATTACTGGCCTTAAGAGGAAAATTAAAAAAAACAATTATACAGGAATTCCATCTCTAACTGGAACCGATATAAATACAATCTTACATCAGCTTCATAAGAAAAATTGGATATCTGAGAGTTTTCAGTAATGTTCTCAAAGGTTTGTGAAGTCTGCCAACCCTCACTTGGCCAGCGTGGCGGACTATGACCCGAACCCCTCTCGTCGTGAGTGGAGACCCAAACTGAGCATTGATACGGTTACGGTCAACAGCCAAAATCCTAGAACAATTATTTATTTGTAATAAAGATGTCTGCGTCGGCTAGAGTCGTACCCAAAACCCTTTGCTTGACGATCAAGGTCACCTCCAACTAAGTTATAAAGTATTTAAAATATTAATATTTAACTTAATATCATTTTGTTGTGAACCTTACAACACTGTGTAAAAAACAAGTTTAGAGACAAGGAAGGAAGACACGGTTGCCAGCAGCATTTTATTCATTTATGGTATGAAAGGCTCTAATAGTGCTAAGGTATAAAGTAGTCACGTCTGTAGATAGATAGGAAATAGAATGAGAATCAATATAAATAAATTGCCCAATAGCCTGCGGTACACTCTTGGCCCTGGATCAAGTACCATAACTCAATACGCAACATATCAATTAAAGTGTGTATTAAAGTTGATCGTCTTCACACAGCACGCCGTGATATAAATGAGTACATCTCACTTATTTATAAATTTAACATGTGAGAAAAACTATTTTTTGGTTTTCCGGCTGTATTATAAGCATTTTTCTGTATGTAATTTCATTCCTAATATACTAACATTTAAGTAATAAATCTATAGTAAGCTTTCTTTAATCTGCTAATTGAAATTCTTATATTTATATTCTTGTTATATTTGCAGTTTACACCTACATCAATTTGTTTGTTTGTTTTAGGAAAAGGAATTTATTTAAAAAAATCACGTAAGGTCAGCGTTGCTTCAACATTTACTATACATTTATTTCGATATAATATGCGTTACTTCGGATGATTGCATCGGATTGTTGGTGTAATTTTTTGAACTAGTTGACAAACTGAAATCATATTGCTGCGATTAATGATAATTTGAAAAGATGAAAGTTTAACGAATTTTTAGCGTTTATAATTGGAGATGCTGTTATCGAGCTATGAATGTATTCATATTTAAAAAATTCAAGTTTACGAAAAAAAATATTTTTTAAAGTGTTGAGATAAAAGCCATGTTATTCTTGGGTCAAATGATATTGTGATTATTTCCTTGAGTGTTTCTAAGTACTTCCTCGAGTCGAAGGAGCAGAGGTTATCAAGTTAGTATATAACACACTCTCGGTACATCGTTGCATCTACATTGATTTGTCGTAAATCGCGACGTTATTTAATGCCATTATCTTACGAAGACTTTCTGTAATGATATGTATAGGATTTTGAATTGCTGACTACAGATAAGTTTAAATTATTTAATTTAGGTAATTCATTTAATCAATAAAAAGATGTTTATAATACAATACAATAATACAAGACAATAAAATAGACGTCATATTATCATGCCATATCTTCCGCCGTTTCTTCTACTTGATGTTAAAGCACTTTTTCCAAACGGTAGTAGAAGCAAAAAATGACGTGCATAAGTATATTTACAGAATACCTAAATGATTATATGATTTTCAATTTGAATTATAGTAGGTACATGAAATACAGCGAGAAATAATATTTACTAGTTGACACACATTTATAATTATTTTTAAAAAATTATTATTCAGAATTAAAATTTTCTTATTGTTATTAAATAGTGTCAGATATGACAGTGTGTTAATTAATAATACCGAATCGGAGCCGAGCCTTGCGCCTTGTTATCAGTTAAGTTCGGACTAAGAAAACGTAGTTCACGCAATTATTATGGCATTCCAAGTCTGGTACAAAGAAAGATCCGCGATTGACCAAAGATGCATTCTACGGCTTATCTCAATCTTAATATTCTAAGATAGACTTATTTGCCAATAAATTAGCTACAAGAAATAAAGGGAAATATGCAAGTAACTTCAGTGTCGTTTAAGTAATTATGTCATTGTGAATAATAAAATTATGCTATGTATGCTGTAATTTACATCCACAAATTATAATACACTACAATATATATAATACACTACTATATAGATACACTGAAATCTTTGTAATGAGTGACTACTCATTGGTAAAAACTGTATCAAAAATGAAATTCCTGGGTACTTAATGATGTCAGCTCTTTCCAAAAGTGGGCAACGACACATGTTAACGTTTAGGTTGTTACATTCATCTATCTTTGAATCCTGATCGATGGAAGCCTTTGTAACTTTTGTTATGCTTAGGCAGATATATTTAGATTTTTTAACATTTATATTTTTTTTTGCTGTCAATGCGATGTATGAATCTATGAAACGTTAGTTACCTAATAACTATGCAAGTTCACTTGGTTTCCTGAAGATATACTTGACATATTCTAATATACTGAACTTAGCAATTGAGCTTGTAATATTTTGCGTTTAAAGTAGGTACTATAGCGGCAGGATACCGTGATCAAGGTAGAACTGGATCGTACTGATTTACAGATTCACTGAAATTCACGTCAACACTATTTCGCGGAAGAAATTGGCTAAACACTTTATAAAAAGCATCTTTTATTTACAAATTATATGTCATTAATCATGTAATAAAAAGTAACTCGAGTTTAAAATTCGTTCACTAAATTTTTTCATGTTATTTTGTCTAATGATCGTCTCAACAAATCGATACCCCCAACCCAAAAAACTCTTTTTAAAAATATACATATCAGCTGATATATCTTAAGATCATACATGTTACTATTAGTTGTGTTCTAATTTCTTTTAACTAATAACATTAAAAGAAAATTACTTAATACTAAGCGTGTTCGGGTGTTGCACGTGTTTCGAATACACTACAATTGACACAATTTTATACTTGATAGAATTTTATTACAATAGTCGCAAGATCAATTTGCCTAAAAATAGTTGTATATGTTTTTTTATTGGTCAATTAGCGACTTGCCGCGGTTGCACACGGGTGGGATTTACTAATGAAGAAAATGAAAAGAGCGCTAACAAGAAAATAATAAGTATATTATTTTATAACGTCTCTATTTCCAATGGTTAAGGAAATACGAGGTCTATCTGTGAGTCGGTCGGTTCGTCGAGCAGAGATTTATCAACCTGAATCTTTTATTGAACAGAAATGTCAATGCGAACATCATCATCATTTTGTCGTAACAATTACGAACACAACATAAAAATCAGCCAAATCATTTGAATCGTTCTCAAGTGAAGTGGCAATTAGCTTTTATTTATATTTATTAAGTTTTGAATTCTTGCTCGATGTTAGTGATGTTAACTTTGACTAAGTAATGTATTATATTAAGGGAAGCTGACCGACATAACATATGATAATTGGGATTAGAGATCAGTCGACGGTCAATGGTTTTGACAACCCTATAGCCCGATTGGTAGTGACCCTGCCTGCCGAGCGAGGGGTCCCGGGTTCGATTCCCAGCCGGAGCAGACATTTATGTGACAGATTAATGTTTGTTTTCGAGTCATGGGTGTTTGTAATGTCATATTTGTGTATGTCCATGTCACCCGCAACACGGGGAATCCTAGTACGGGGTGCGAGTGTGTAAACGTTTATTCAATTGTCCTCCTGTGTTATTGGCCTCTAAGTAACGCACAGGCAATTGAACTGATGCTGCATGCCATAAATAGGCATGATTGTGGTGGATTATGATGATATTTTAACATTCAAACTTATTCATCTATATCTACAGTAGATACAGAAAAAAAAATGATATATAAAAAATATATATAAAATTGCAAATCAAGTTTAATTCGAAGCAACACTTCGTTAAAATTTATTTATAGCCATATATACTGAGCTATTAAAACGGAAGCTTAGTGAAAATGCTAATTTGGCTTCTGTTTGTCATACGTATTTACGAATTATTTATTAGCTTCATCCCATCACCCACATTTTAGGTAGACAAAAATGAGAAGAAACACACCGCATTTCACTAAGTTACAGTTAGGAGTATAAGTTCAAATATAACTTCATAATTTTAATACATAGAGACCATAGGGAATATGCAAGTATGATTTTTAAGTTATTTACCGATTATTTATGTTAATATAATACTGTTAATATATATATAAATCTATCACATTGCTAAAATTGCGATATTGTTTGAGTCTTTTAAACGGTGACATTATGGCGTACTTCGTCATGGCGTCAGCGTCCGCGACAAGTTCAAATTTTTCTGTTTATATTTATTACGAAATTATATTTTATGTTGAAATCATTAAAGCCAAGAGGAAAATATGAAACCATTTCGGAAATAGTTTCTTTTGCCTGTATGTAAAAAAAAATGTTTTTTTTTTTATTTAATGTTTAATGTGCAACTCAAGAAAATGCTCGAAAATTGTCTACGTATATGTATATCCTTACCTCCAAAATCAAATTTTAAAAAGGCTCAGCTTAAAATAAAATAAAATCTAATTAAATGTAAACGACAGCAAATGCTATACAAAATTTCTTGGACTTAATATTTTAACAGTAAATGGAAAAAACTCCTGGATAAATTTACAATACGTCGTATTCTACGGGAGAACGATACAGACTTAACCCATTTATTTACAAAGACGTTGCCCCGCACGAAGGTTAGTTTATTTGTATAACAAATTGCCCGAAGTCCGATTATATCAATCCAAATCAACAAGAGACCCATTTAAACACAAAAAGTTTCATCATAATCGATCCAGCCGTTTAGGAGTTCAGTGACAAATTCATGTACCGAAGAATTTTATATATAAAGATGTACAAATATTATCTTCTATTTTTAAGTCGCCAAAGTTTTATATGCAATTTTTTCACTGACAAAATGATTATACAGGACATTTAAATAAATCTAAGTCACTTCTATGTGCACTTACGCAAGCTCAGAAGTCATGATATAAATGAGCCAAGTCTGACTAGGTATATCGTATCGTACAAGGAGATCAAAAACTACATATATGTGTTTACAACCTTATCGTGACTACCCCCATATCGCGTGGTCATTTAGATCATAAAACAATAGAACAGTTGCAGCCGAGAGAATGCAATGCGCAGTTATGCAAATAGTGGAGGTCGCGACCGTAAGCATGAATATTGATACAGCATTGTCGAGATTGCAGATTAACCTGGCGATAGTCCCGCTCCTACTTTCTATAAGCACGATTTGTAAACGAAATTATCCTGCACTGATTATTCAATGACGGCCTTAGATCCTTTGCTGCGAACTGTAAGCCGCCGGAGAAACCTAATGAACAAAACCAATAATGAAAAGGAGGCTCGACGTAGCAAAAAATAGTCATCCTTGCGCAATATTTCTAAGATAATACGAATAGCACTGGCGGCGGACTGGTCACGCCGCCACAATGGCCGAGCCGACTAAGAAATGGCTTTAAACGTATAACTCCGTCAAATGGTCATAAAATGAGACCCGTTTTATGGCGCACCTTTATAGCCGCGGGCTACATGAGGATGGACTGCGGATACGACGGCTCAGTCAACTCAGCCGCTGCGCTCTGTCTTCGCTGCTCGCTCTTGACAAATAAGCTAGATTTGATTGGTTAATACCCCTACATTATCATACTAACACATTCTGCAAATTATATATATACTAACATACTAACACACACTTACCTACTTCAAAAAAGGAGCCGGTTCAATGTTCTATGGTATGTGTACATTAATGAATTATAACTCAATTTTTTGTGAACTGCTTTTGATGATTTCTTTTTTTTTATTGTATAGAAGATGGCTTGTCGTAGGTCCCTTATAAATATGGTGAGGATCTGAAGATGCATTTGGGAGATAAAAATGTGGAACGCCTCAACGGATTAGAATCGTGCTTTGAGGTGTTTGTTGCTGATACCGATTTTATGTTGAAAATCCATCATTAAAGTATTTTCGTCTAACAGGCAATTACCCATAATGCTGGACTAATGACGAAAGCAACACAATCTATCGTGATAAAGACTAAACTGTTAACACTAGGATTAGTAGACAGAAACTCTTTTGTAGTATCTTGGCGCATATAATCAAGTGCATGATGACCATTATATAATAATATTTTTAACACCGTACTTATTAAATAAGAATATTTGCACTAAAAACTAAATGATTACAAATAAATGAAACAGCCTTCAAAAAGAAAAACTACAAAATGTAACTAATAGCGAAAATAAATTTGAATAAAACATTACATATTAAATGAACTACATATCGTAATATTTGAAGTAGGTAAGTGCCAAGCCTGAAACATATCCTACTAAATAATGGAATGTAATACTAATATAATATAATAGTGAGTGAACCTAGCGTTAGGGGGACCTTTACCAATAATGTAGAGTCGATACTATGTAACTGTCTGTATAGGACTGTACTCGAGCTGATTAAAAAATACACATAGATCGATATAAGTCATTTTTAATAATAACATCGGCCGGTCCGGGTCCCCCGTTGAAGTTTTGATCGACTCTCGTAACTTCACAGACACATTCTGGCACTATTGTAAAATGACATAATACTCATTCTTGTGATGAGAAACCACTTAGGCGCTACATACGATAAAGAACCGTTTTCTAATTAAACTCCGGAATTGATTCCAACGGCCGACATAAACTACTAACATTGTAATTCTTAGGAGTGGAAGATTTATTTAACAGTACAACAAAACACGGGTTCCTTACAAAAAACTTGTTCACATTTGCTATTTCGTATTGCGCTGCATAGTCAAAAGCGTCGCTACCTGTACCAGGTAGTTTTATACAGTGGACTTAACGATACATAAAAAGGGCTATCTTAAAACCACCGCGATAATCCAATGATTTTGGCACTAAAATGAAGCAGCAAGGTTTATATACGTATTTAAAATAGCGTCTTCTTCGTAATATTAATTTGGTGAAAGTCATTAATAATATTATTAGAAAAAAATCCCGACAAATATTTTATGTATAACACTGTGTAGACATATTGTCATTATTTTAAATTGTATAAAATGTTATAAAATACTATACTAGGTATAGATCTCCCAACCTTGGAAGCGGTTCATATATAGATTATACCTTTGTTCAAATTCGAAACTTGCATATGTGCGAACAATGGAGGAAACTTCGAAAACGTGATTAAGATTTAACTTTTGACGTGGCATTCTTAACATGTAAAGGATTTCAATGGTTCGAAAGATCATCCATCTATCGAAAATTAAAGTATTTAGTATTTGTAAACATCGTTGTCCGAAAATCCTTTCAACAGAAGTACAAAGTAATTGAAATCAAGATACAATTAATACTATTTTAAGCATGCACTACAAATAATTTGAAATACAAATTGCAAAATGTTTGTACTGTTTTTAAATTACTTATCGTGAAAAATAGTTTTTGGTTAACAAAACTAGAATTTAGGTGTTATCGGAGAGATGAACGTGGACATTGTAATTGCTCATGAATATGTATAGAAACCCTTTGATTACAATGTTGGACGAAAATTTATGGATTAAATTGATACCCGTGAAATTATACCCACTTAGATAAAACCGTTTGAATAACCTTAAATCAAAAGTAAAGTAATATTCTTGTATGTTTAATGTTCTGGTTTAAGTCAAGTCTTAGTATCACAAGCTGCCGAATTCTATATTTTAAATCGACATGTTGGAAATCGAAAACATCTCATTGCTCTATACAGATAACATCACCGTACTGTGATGATGTAAAATTAATCACGAACCGTTATGTCAATAAATAATATGAAATAAGTTCAATTTCACAGGAATCAAATACTTTCAGCATTTTAACAAACAAATGAACACGATTAACGTTGGGACTTCACACGGACCTAATATAACATTTTAATATTTCCTGTATGTTAAGAATATAATATTATCCTCTATGTAACAAAAGCTAGGAGCTTTTTGATACACGTTATTTCTATGTAGTCTGAATAAGGTAACGGTACGATTTCTTAATGTGGGCGTAGAATTCTTAACATTTCACTAGCGCCATTTGCATTTTACAAGTTTTATCGGCGTTCTCAAACGGGAGGTTGCGTCGAGACGCGAGAAACACGACGTCTCTCAAACACTCAAACATACCACATACGTTATTATACCATGCGATATGACTTATAGGTAAAACCCAATCTATATTTAAATGTAATCATAATTCTTGTTTATGAGTGCGATAAAATGTTTATCAATTTTTCAAATGCCCCTCAAACATTATCGTCATATTAATGGCGTAAAAAATATACAATCAAAGATCGTTTGTGATGGTACTTCAAAAACAAATGTATGAATTGCAATTAACATTCTGGAAATTAATGTACGGCATGTACTCAAAATAGAATAAAACACGTTAAAGGCGTACTTTAAATAAAGAATTCGCATTAAGTATAACGCGGTATGTCAAAACCGTAAGCCTTAATTGTAATTTAGTAGGTAAAATTGAACTCGCAGGATCAAGATCAGAATCGCGCACGCTCATTTCGGTTTTCAAAATTTATTTGACTCGTGTGATACGAAGGATGAATCGCTCCTCTATATACAATAACACGGTAAATCATGAGGAATCGTAACGCGACGGAGGTGTGCGTTGCACGAAATTAAAATGCAATAATATCTCCAGCGTGCTGTAATTCTGGCCTGTCCAGATCTCTGGAGATTATCGTAAAGTATTTATTTATCCCACGTTCCCTCGGGAGTTTAGATAGCATCAGGAAATCAATTTTGCGGCGAAACGTCGCAGAGGCGTAAGGTTTGCGTAAGTTACAGGTGGCAGTAATGCAGATTTTATAGTTTAATGCATGTGCATTTGACATTCAAGCCGGCACTTTTAACTTCCTTCAGATAAGCTTCGTGAATTAAAATCATATCACAGATTTATTAACATCGAGTTAATACTGCACAGTGTTGGTTTGAATTAACCACCTTTTATAATGATTATTTAATATTTGAATCATTGCGTTATAAAAACATTAAACACGAAACCGCAAAGTGATTTTTTGCGCTGTGAGTTGAAGTTCGATATTTATTTGAAGAAACGTTTTTTTTTATTTAACTTCTCTGGCATTCTATGTATTTGACTACACACGTTAGAAAACGGCCGAGTTACAGGTTGGTGTTATCGTGCATCGGGGAATGTACCAAAATAAAAACAATAGTCTATTTGTTTTGCTCTGACTAAACTCCCATCACATATGCACCTGAATGATGCACAAATCGTAATAAACTTCATACAAGCTCAAACTTATGAGCAGCATGCCCACTGTTCTTGTATAACCCCTACATAAACACCGGTGTATGACGTAGAAAGCAACAAACCTACAGAAACCGGTTGGACTTCACATGAATGCACACACATATACCCGTAAGTGTCCAATTAAACAAGATCCGTGACATTCTGTGATATGCTCCCCACTTGAGTCTTTGCAAGGAATGTTTGGAGGCAGGGAAGATCACATATGAGTGGTCGGTACAGTCACAGTGATAAGAAAACAAGCATGGCAGACTGTCGAGGTCCGATCTATTATAATATTGTGATTGCCCTCCGTATTGGACAATTGAGCAATAATGGAATTTCAAAAACAGAAGGAAGTTTGCTGGCATTCATCAATGTGCAGTGGAGTGTGGTAATTTTATATTAATCGAGCAAGTAGTGCTCGACATTTGTCACTTTATTTTTAATTATTACTAATCGAAACCACTTCAAGAAAATATATTTTTATGGAAAGAGACATAATTATTTTTGATATTGAGTTTGATATTTAATGTTATTGATAAAATAATTAACATATTTTTTGCCTCATTAGAAATTCATTAGCCATAAACATAACAAATTAGCTACAACTGCGTGTATAAAAATTCCACAAATTGTTAGACATTCTAAAAGATCTGTAAATGAATCATGAAATCATTTAAACGTTTGTGGTCGAGAGCTTTATACTATGCGGAATTGTTTCTCGCGCAGTCTATCCGCAACGAATTCATCTCGTTAAGTGTAATTGCGCTGTACAAATAAACTTCCGTGGAGCTGGTAAGACGCACGCGTAAATTGGAGCGCAATAGATCAACAGGTCGATCGCGATCTCACTCAATCGACTCTCTCTTTAGACGTAAACGGTTTAGTTTCTACCGAGATCTCGTAGCCTGTTGTATATGTAATTAGAAGCTGGTCTATTCACCATATATATATAATTGAATAATATACTACAAAATACAAACATAATGTTTTTTTTTTTCAGCTAAAGGTAACAATTACTATTCCACTTTTTATCTGAATTTATCTATACATATAATAAAAAAAATACTGATCGCTTTCTGTACATGAAGGATATATG
>DWPT01002825.1:0-15451 GCA_018251895.1 Agathymus mariae mariae | reverse complement strand
AGTCGTAACCATCCATCGTTTGGGATGAGCTACGACATAGGCTGAGTGCGGCCTTTTTCGCTAGTTGTAGTTGTATTGTATTTTATGTCATAATTGTATATATAATTATTTCAACTTTTTCATCGTTCTATGTATGTCATACTGCAATATTAATTGTTGTTAAATATATATATTTATTTATTTATTCTTTTTTTTATAGCTGTTTATTGTCTTTAATTTTAATCTTAGCATCTATGTAGACACTTAGTTCAATTATCTGCATGGGATCGACTAGCGAAATAAATGGTTTCCTTCTTTCTTCTTTAAACAAAATTATGTCACACACTTGCTTGATGCAAAAATGAAAATTATCAGTCACATAAATGTCTGCTTCAGCCGGAAATTAAACCCGGGATTTCTCGCTCGATATGCAGGGTCACTGACTACGGGGATATGGAGTCGTCTCATCTACGAATCAGTACGTTAAGTACGATTGACCAACCATCGAAAATGTGTGGAAGTGGCCTTATATTGTATTGTATATTTGAAAGTCAGAAATCTTATAAAATTTGACCATTAAAGATAACCATTCACCTACCGATTGCGCCCGTTTTGTTGGCAAGATATCAAAGTACTAAAGCTCATTGTAAGAGCAATAAATACTCATCGTTATATCATCTCATAAAAATAGTGACGTCATATTTACATACCATTACGACGAACGAACACAATGAACAAACATTACTTTATATATATCTTGATACATGATGTTGATCATGTAACTTTTCAACAAAACTATTTCCAATAATCTATTTTCCTCACTCTGCCCCAAGACGTTCACATATCTTACAAGCGAAACTCCACCCAACTCTTTCTCCATACTCCGTTTCCGCGGATTTCCCCCATTTTTCCGACACACGCTCGCCAATAATACGTATGTGTGTGAGTAGGCGTGGCTCTGGAGATTTTATTGCAAATTCTTTCTTTGAGACATTGGATGAAACAGATTGTTACAGAATGTAAGCGCTCTGCTGAAGTTCACGCTCTTTCATTGTGTTATAGTGTTTGTTAAATCGCATTTCTCTTTCGATACTTGTAATTCTATGTTTAAGATGTAATGTAATGGTAGAAAATGTTTGAGCATTAAGCTCGCTACTTGTACCGTAATACGGCGTTATTGTGGTCAATAAAGTGTAAATAAAAAATATTCAAGAAAGATCTCGAAGGTTTCCTTTATCGGCCATTTTTTTTATGGTGATAGCCGACAAACGAGCAGACGGTAAATGATGGTAAATGGCCACCGTCGCCCATGGACATCAGTAAGACTAAAAGTATCACTGATGCCTTGTCGGTCAGGAAATGAGAAAAAAGTAAGAAAGAAAAAGAAATATTGCCAAATAACTATTGGTAGGTGGGTAAGCGAGAAAGTCTACAAAGTTGAGCGTCTTTCAAATATTACCAACCTTTTGTAATGTATGTCCTTTCAAAGTTTAACTTCGCAAAAAGCGTATCGATAATTCTAGCGAAGTATAAACAGACGTCTATGATGAGCAATGTCATTTTTCAAAGTCGAACATTTTAATTACTTGTCAAAGTTGAAGTGTACAAAAAGCTAAACCTTAAACAACGTACAAAGGCCACGTAATTGCTGTAGCCGGGTGGTAGCCGGGCAGGCGGGCACGTGTCCTCAACCGGGTCGTCTTATGAGAAATTCTTTCTTTGAGCCGCCCGCACGTAAATTGATTTTAAGACGCTGGAACTTTTAGTACAGAGTAATAGCACGCCAGATGGAACAATTATATAAACAAATAGTATATTAATTTACTTACTAAATTTCCAACGTTTCCTGATAAACAAAACATAGACTGAACTGGTGAAATGTTGAACGCACGTTTCTTACATCAATACTGTGAAAAAAAAAAGTGTTTTTTTTTCTTTCAAAACATTTGTAGGTAATAAGAAATTAACAACCGCCAATGAGAACTTGCCAGAACTTTTTTACGGTGGTAGGTATGTGTTTGGCTTGATTTACATCAAAAGGAATCACCAAACAATTTTCTGCTTTGTACTGTAAATATTTGCTTCGAGTTTTTGATTTGTAAAGATTTTGGACATTACGGCAAATTGAAACATACGTTAAGTCTTAAGGAACAACAATGAATAACAGTTGAATCAATTAGCGATAGTAAAAAAGAAATTATAATAATGGAAAGAAAACAGTAAGTAATTATTTCTATTCTCAACCGATAGTTGTAGTAGTCAATAAAGTATGTTCATCCGCAAATCACATTAAAAACATAATATGAATATGTTTAAACAATAATCAATCTATTTGTCAAAATTTATACGACAAACTAATTTTCTACTTTTGTCGTAAAAATTGCTGAAACATAACGTATAAATATCACTCTGTTGGAATGTTAATCTGTCATTTTTAGTCGTGATATTAGCTCGGAAAGTTGATACGATGCGAGCAAAATATTTAGCGTTCAATTCACGCGACATAACAGAATCACCGACTTCGCTAACTCGAAATGTATATCGTGCTCTTATAGATACGTCACAGGGTGTATAGTGATTAATGGTTTATATACATACATGTATGATTATTAACAAGCCATACACACAACAATAATTTGTCTGATTTTGTTTTGGGGCTCTTGATGGATTATAATACATATTATAATAAAGCAGTACTATAATATGTAATGTTGCAGACATGTGTGTATAATCTGTTATAATAAATGTATAAATTAGCATAATTGTTTAACGAACGAACGAACGTAGTTAGTGTCGGCCGCCATTATATTATAATTTACGAATCATTCGAATTTTACTTCCAGTAAACCTGGTAAGCAAAGGTGCGTTTTTTGAATCACTAGTACCTCGCGCTTCGTACCAATAGGCATACCCCGTATTAAAAGACATACTCCAAGGAACGCATTTTGCGAGAAAAATTACTCCTGTATGTTGACCCATAAATATAAGTATGGCTTTGATCAGTATCAACTTAATCTGTTCGGTGGTTTCTGCGTGATATCATACTAGAGAAATTTAAAAGAATATATGTATGGTTTGCCCTAATATCAAATATACAGCTTATACTAGCTGTGACTTAGAAAGTTGTGAAGAAAGTAACCACATACAAATTAGCATACTGAATACATAGAGGTATTTAGAAAATATTTAACATTTATAATTCTGTGTTTTTATTAGTCAGTATTACAAAAAGTACCCACTGAAGCTTTGTTAACGATGCGCTCATTCGCTTATGGATCTAAAACTTTAGATGTTGAGAAATTTTCATAGTTTCATTCAGACGCGCTCAGCAATCTGCTGTGTAGTTTTCCAAGGGAAGTATCAAATTTTTTTTTTATGAGTTGTTTTTTCTGCAACTAAGATATGTGATGTGCATGTTCGATGTTCAAGTCGGAGCCAACCGTATCAAGTTGTGGCATACTCTGCTCAATAACGAACAAGGCAATGGCGCTGTCTCTGCTTTTAGAGGTCGCTGGGCTCTGGGTCGCCGAGTTATAACCGGAGTACAAGGGATTAACGTTATTGGATACAACCCTCCTAAAATCAATCACGAAACTTTTTGCCTCGTTTGAATTGCAGTATCAGGGAGCCAGTTATCAAGCAGGTTCTTCTCAGCAGAAAACGCATTGTTAAACCTTTGGAATCGTAGACAAAACTTATATCTCTGAGAAGGTTGTATCTTGCTTATTTTGTAAGCAAATGATGTTATATGTCGTTACAAAGCATTATGAGTCGAAAATGTATAAAAAAATAATACACATAAAATAAAAAATATATAAATCACAAACATCGTTGACGTAAGAACAAATGTTTGTCTGTCAGTTAAATATCTGTCCAGACCTGGAATGGAACCCAAGACCCCTCTACACTATTCTACGAGTACACTAAAACTGGGCATTATGTGTAGAGGAAGTCAGTTCTAAACGAGAGATCGATGTTAACATAATGAGTGCTTATTACATCGATAATGCAGTGATTTAAATCAAAGCACGATAAAGAATAGTTTTCGTAATGGTAATTTTAAATTCCTATTTTACACAATACACAAACTATTATAACTAGCGTCCGTCTGTAATATTAGTCACAGACGTGTTATATCCATTTGTCATCACTTTCTAACCAAATATTATATCGCATCTTATAATTTTACGACTACACATTCTTCATAATAAAATAATTGTACATTCCTAAGACTGCTAAGCAGCAAACAGGCATATGCATTAAACATTCAAAGGTATTTGTCTAACGTCACTAATCAAACTACCGTAATATGGCGATCAGAATCACGCGTCGTTCATTGCTAAGCAGGCTCGAAATCTTCTCATTTCACCAAGCCATGTGACGTTGACTCTACGGGTAACATGCTTAGATTCAAAATTGTTTGAACCGTGCGTCGTTGTGAGAAGTTATTAACGACGACATGCCTGCACGCCTTCGCAACGTGATTTAAACGGAATACCGAATTCAATTGCTTGATTCGAGTCTCGTATCGTTATCGCGTCGAATGTAACGTGTCTGGCAATAATAATTTTATTTTCTTCTAAGTTTACTATTTAAGTGCTGAACCAAGTGTCATGATTCAGTACTTTATTCTTTTGACTAATCTAGTACGCTTGATGCCTGTCCAGCAGAGGTCTTCTTAAAGCTAATACCTATGTTCAGGTGTTTTAGAGATCCACACCTCTTAAGGCTATTTCGATATTAATGTATAAACATTTAATAGATTATTTTGGTACAAAGTAATCAATCGCAATCGCGATACTTTAACGTAGGACCTAGTGAAGTGAGGGGAGTAGCTTACATTTCGAGGGTGTAAATTTTCAAATTAAAATTCTTTTAGTCATTTAGGCATTTTGTAGACATATTTGTGCACGTCATTCTTTGCTTCTTCTCGTACTACGGTTTGGAAAATGTACTTTAATATTAAGGAGGAGGAACTCCTCAGTACATCTCAATTCATCAACAATTCTGTTTAGATTTCCAAAGGGTTGTATCCAAATAACGGTTATTAAAATTGACCTCCTTGTAATTGAAAAGTCCTGGAACGTAATCCGAGACGCTGATCTAATTCGAATTGATGCGTTACGTACTGACTCGACTGTTAGAATCGTTGGTAGACTTCAGACGCGACTCAGAGGCTGTTGACTGGTGACAACAACAAGTGATTAACAAATTTATATAATCTGCGAAACACCAAGCGCTTATGAAATTTTATCATTGGCGATCACAAATACTGTTGCAGGGAGTAAAAGTTGTTTAGCTCAGTAGATCTCTTACAGTTTACAGGCTATGAATAATTTTTCGTCTATTATACTGTTATAATTGAATTATATCAGTTGCACATTAGCATAGATATTTCAAATATAAACACGAATTTGGTCAAATTTTAGTAGAAGCCATTTCAAACTAACATTATGCATGACTGCACAGTAACTATGTACGCAGCATTAAATGTGTTCAACGAAGTAACTGTTTAAAATTCTCAACTATAATCTCAAAGATGAATTACGTAGATTTTGCTGTAATGGGCATATTAAATGCACCAAAGGTTGCATTGAGCCTGCATGCCGGTACTTGCATGCATTGTTCATCGTTTCCTGAGATTCATTAGACCATAGTAGGATGTATTTGTATTCGTAAAAGGACGCGGCTAGCATCCAATAATTACTTGCACTCAGATTTGTTATACGTGCCTTAAGAAACTATGTTTCATGTTAGCTGCGACTATGTTTATTTATTTCACCGCTAACAGAGGATTGTGAACAAAGGGAAAACACGTACTGCATTTGTGGCAGTTAGGCACTGGGCAATGTAAGAAGCAATGGTCTGGTCTAGTTCTATAGACTTCTTTACCTTCTGTAACACTAATCTAATACGGTACTTCTAGGTTGCAGGTATAGGAAATGTGACTGATCTCTTTCTGATTCAAATGTCAATTGGATCCTGCCTGAATTTACTCTCTATTTATGCATGTTTCCATGATTCTGGCCCTGTTACTTATTGCCATATTTATGAGACAAAAATCAGCAGAATCATAGGAAATTTCGAGATCCACCAACAAATGATCCAGGTCTTAAAAACTACAGTAATGGATTTTCGAACTTATGTAAGAGTTGCAAGTTTGAGAATCACTTTATAACATTTATTTTGTTCTATATATTTACCTTATTTTAAAATTAATGAACCGATGAATGGTTGAACCCAACTACTATTTGGATCTTCTGTGTCTTGATTATGAAATTTAAAGATATGAAGATAAATTTAAAGATAATAAATTATGTTAAATGCATCAGTCAGTGAATAACCCGATTTAACTCTTCAGTCATAGTGGTTTTATCGTCTAGGATGAAATTTGATTCCATGGCAAGTCAACCGTTACTTTTGAAAAAAAATTATACGAGATTTTAAATGTGACGCAATGTTTTCAATATATTGTTGTTTTTACATCAGCAGTTCTAATACTAAATCTAATCTTTTGCCGAAGCACAGCAAACTACACTTGATAATTAGAAAATAACTTAAATAATGTTAAATTTCAAATAAATTTTTCTTTAGTAAAGCTTTCTCATTACTAACTCTCAAGTGGTAACTATCTGTTACTAGTCAGTACGTCAAGGGCTTAACTTGTGTGTAAATCTCTAAGTGTTTGACTCGTTGCCATGTGTGTAGATGAAGTATATAAAGTTATGTGAAAGATAAAGCGTAGTGCACGTGCGGACGTGGACTTAGGACGTGAGGGCCAGATTAAAGTGATATTTACAGCTATTGTGTGTATGTAATTACTAAGTCTTGTAGGTTTGCTTAGCTTGGGACTTATTGAGTAATGCAGTTAGATAAATTAATCCTTAGGAGCCTCTAGGATGTAGGTAAATGTACCTACATATGCCTGTCACTGAGTAATTATACTTTTAATGTAAAAGCTTTTTTGATTGCTTAATGAATTTGTGCGCCGAAATATTGCATAATGTGGAAATTATTGAATATTTACTTCCCTGAAAAAAATTTTAAATTATTTGTTTATTTAGATATTTTATTTATTTTTGACAAGCCCATAGCACAGTTGGTAGTGACCCTGCTTGCCGAGCGAGGGGTCCCGGGTTCGATTCCCGGCCGGGGCAGACATTTATGTGACAGATAAATGTTTGTTCCCAGGCTATGGGTGTCTGTATTGTCATATTTGTGTATGCCCATGCTACCCGCAACTACAGGGTATCCTATCCTACAGCGGGAGTGTGAATGTGTAAGCGTTTTTTTTTTGTTTATATATATACCTATATATATGAACCGTAAATTTTTGCTTTTATGACATTTCTTACTCTACTTTCGAATAATACATTTGGAAGAAGAAACGGCGAAATGTACTTCTCAGCGCCTTTTTAATCGTATAACGACCTACTTGCAGTTCTTATACAGTAGGTACTATAACTAACAATATGTATTAATAAATATATATATTTTGGAGCCTTCTATGTTAAATTACTCTTTGTCAAGGGACATTAGAACATCTACCACTGGTCTGTACTTAAATACTTATATCTGACTGGAATTAATTTTCGCAACAATTTTGTCTTTGGTTTTGAATTAGTTAATTTGGTTTGATTATGTGATTTGAATATAATGTGTATAAAATTTTAATAACGGCGATTAACGAGTATTATAAATATAGGTCGCTACAGAAGCTGTGGTTGACTGATTGGTAAATCAGCTGCCTGCCTAATGTCAAATTGTCATTGTCAGCGACGGTCAAAGTGTTGCTGTTTTTTTCTCACATATATTTTTTCTTTAACGGCAGGGATAGGCACGTAAAGTTGGCTTGGACACAAGTGCTAGCTTCAAGTATTAGGCAAAGCCCCTTGTATGTTACTTACGATGTTTACCATCGACCTAATTAAACCTCAATAACGTGGACTAGTCATATTTTTTTAATTCTCAAGCAACACACATACTCAGCAGTAGTACCTATTATTAGTATTTATCACGATGTGTACTCTCGCACTCAACGTTCACTCGAAGCACGTATTACATTAATAATTTGTTGGTCCGATCTGTGTACTTAGAGAGAGAAATTAATATAGTTTACAGTTAGCAAAAAAAATAAATATCGAATAATAGCCAATAATAGATAAAACAATAAAACACTACGCGTTTGACATCTTCAATACTAATTTAACTGAAGTAGATCTAACAGTTCCTATGCTTAAGCTACTCTGTATAATAATTACTGAAAAGCTGGATCCTGAAATAAATTAGTATTGCATGAGTGGAAGGCACTCTCCCCACTGGTTTCAAACTGAGTGGAAGCTGGAGACTTAAATTCACTGCTGTTAAAATTACTTCAACACATATGTATTGACCTCATAATTGCAGAGCATAGATGTCTTCATATATATTCATGCTGTTTAGTCGGACGCAAGAGTTAACAACCCAAGTGTTGTTAATTTTTATGGTTGATTATTGTAAACAGTTATGGTTATCCAGGCATGGATTTACAACTATTAGGTTTGATAACTGGATCCGTCGGCTTAATGTGTCCCCCGAAGCAGAGAAGGGCTCATAATCATTCTATTAAAGGTAACATCAAACTACCGGCTGCATCTATAACCACCATCAAAAAAAGATAAAATACTACAAACATTGGAAATCATTTTACCTTTTATGCTGACAGTACATACGACGAAGCACAGTGTGATGAGTGCCAGTGTGTTGTTTGCACAATCCTCAGCCACCGCATTCCGCACCGGACAAATAAGTGCCGAGAAAGACTTTACCGTTCCACCCGTTTTGACGCTAACACAAATATCACACAGGCTTATTTATATGTCTTTTTAAGCCAGTTCAAAGTGTAGTTCGATGTAAATCGAATTATATTTATCGTCAATCATATGCAGGGCGTCTATTTTTTTAAATACATGTTGCCAATTGTTCTATGTTTAATACCAATATGACGATAGCATCCCACACTTACATGAAGTACTACGTACCACGAGTAGTTAGCCATTCATCAAACTGGACTTTTTTACTTACCACGCTGATGTTCAGATCGATACCTTTAAAAATGAGTTTGATAAGGTGAACTTAATAAATAATATATTGATAGACAAAGAATCACTTTGTTTTCAATCCAAAAGACGCAAAATTTCTTTAAGCGAACCTCTTGTTTGTAAAATGACGTCAGACGTCAATGAAATGGATGCTTTATTTGTAAGAGATGTTGTTCAAGCAATTAAGCTTTCTTAGATATTTTAAGTGATATAAGTATCGAACATTAAGAAAGTAAGAGAAAGAGAGCACAGAGCCAGTGCCATAGGTCAGTGTTGGTTTGTGTGGAACCTTGCTCAATTACGACCATAAACCTGCGTCTTCGGGGGTTGTCAATGGGTTCCAATCAGCTTTAAAGTTTACCTACCGTTGTCTATTTAAGGCGGCACTTGTATAATGCCTTTTTAAACTGAAGAACTTTCGAATGTATGCGACACTCTTCTTTTTTTGCATACTTTATTGTTTTTGTTGACTACAAAGAAAAACTCATGCCATTTATTTATATATTTCGCCAGTAGATATAGAAAACGTAGCTACCATTGTTAATTCATAATTAGATAATATTTCACGTTTGTTTAAGTAACAATGGGTTTGCTTAATATCTTTATCACCGATTACAGCATTTAAATATACAACTCACACAATCCATTCGAATTGAATAACATTGAATCGTCGTTCAAAACATCGATTATCTCGCGGTGACCTACCCCAAAATCGATAACCCCAATATCTAATTACTCGTGGGCGTAAATTCGGAGCACCTATTGATTACGGACGACCTTGGCGAAAAAAATTAAGTCAAAGAACGACCCAATTTTGGCGAGTTCCCCCCGAGTCATCAGGGCGTTCATTGCCAAGTTTACATTAAAGAAACGGACCGTTTCACCCATTAGGATGGGGAATAAAACCGGAGTCGCGTAGTTGAGAAAAAGCTCTTTAATGAGACGAAGGAGGCAGAAGCGTTTAAGAAATGTTGCGCGCCCGCTCAGTCCCGATATTCGCGCGTTTCATTTCCCTTGCTAATGTTAGTGGGAATTGAGCGCATTGTTCAAAGGTTTTGAAACTTAGTTTTGAGTAGCAATAGTTGAAGTAGGTTGGGACGAAGTTTTTAAATTCACGTTTTACCTTTTCGATTTGAAGTATTTTATCCTAATTTTGACAGAGGGACGACGGTCGTTAATCAGTTTAATTGATAAACAGTAAAGCAACACGCCGATGGATGGTCCGTTTTAATTAGGTAGCTTTTAAATTGTTGAAATTAATCATAATTTATCACTTCATTGAAGGGTCTAGTAATGGATTTAAAGTAACATAAGGAAAAAACATCCAAGTTCTCTCAAGATTAATGTTGTTCGGATGCGGAAGGAACGGTGGCTCTACAATTAATAAAAAACGAATTAAAAAGGAGTTCGAATCAACGGTCGCGTGCCCTAGAGGCCAATGTCCTTTAGACAAGATCGCTCCCTCTCGTGCTGTCCTTCTCTAATTAAGCATTTAATCTGCATTCGTCCCTTTCTTTCAAGGGATGCTAATATCATGTTACTTAATACCCCGCTGGGTTCAGCGTATAATAATTTTGGGTATGCTTTAGATCATTCCTACTTCGGAGCCGTCGTTACGAGGGAATACGATAGGATTAACGGTATTTCACAAAGCGATTCGCTTGCAGTAAATTACATTCTAGTCCATACTATTTTGTAGGCAAACCGTAATTTATTTTTATGCCCACAATTGTATGATATACGACAAACGGATATCAGATATCGTGTTAGCAATAAAAGCGAAGTACCTCGAAAAAATATCGCTAAGTAGTACGCCCCTTAATATCTTCCACGCGGGCGCACTCGACGCGCCGTATCGGAGAATTTCCATCTGAATATTTTCCTTTCTCATTGTCGTTATCTGAAAAAATATGTTTTTCGTACAGTCCGTACCCAAGGGAGAAACGTTCCAAACAGACACAAAAGCCTAAGCTCTGCAAAATCCAATTTGGTACGTATAACTCTGCTTTCAAAGTTCCAATTCCTGTCCTCGGACGCAACGTCGCGCTACTTTTGGAGGCCAAAGAAAAATAGGCTCAGCGTTGCCTAAAGAACTTCAATTCTATGTGACACGTATAGAGTGCAATTCGCTTTGATGCGGCAGAAGGGTGGTAGAATGTGGGAACCGGAAGCCTGGGAGGAGGCTGGGGGCAAATGGACGGAAGAGAAGCGAAGGCAAATAACTTCGCCCTTCTGAACACATGCACACGTATATATGAGAGCGAGGAAAAATCTCTGCCAGCCGTTCCAAGTTCCACAATGAAACGTTGAGTATTTTTATCATTTGTCATCATAAAATCTCCCGTCTAAAGTCTGAAATGTTTTCGCATAACCAGTTAACAGAAATTTGTTAGAAATTTTGCTGTGGTAGTTTTAAATTTTTCTTGTAAATTATTAGCTGATAACTTTTTATTCAGTTTTAAGAAGTATTTAGTTGATAGTTCAGTATTTTATTTAAAGATAACTCAAATAACAAAACAGTATTTTCTTTGGTTTTAAGGAATATTTAGTATTTATCAAATAATCAATATACACTGTTTATAAATAAACAATCGGGCAAATAAATAAAATCGCACGGGTTTTCACACTGATGAATGATCGCTAATGTCCGAAAATATAATCGCTTTTCGTTTGGAGAGTATGTAACCAGTCGGTTTCCGTTCTGATCCGTAACGATAAGGGGATCTTTTGGCAGCTAACCATTGACATGCACTGTCATTGCAACTGAAACACATAAAAAATGTAATGTTTGATTCCAGGAGCAGGATGGTAGTCAGGTAGAACAAACTCTGTCATCATACCCACAGGAGAAACCGTTCCGGTGTAGGTGTAGCCTTTGTTTAGCAGGGTGAAGTAAGGGCTTGGACTTCATAGTGGGAGCCGTTAAATAGTAATAATTGTGTCTCACGTTTCTTAAGTTATCAGGGGAAGTCAGAAAGAGTATGACTTATCCGCATTATTTTATAATTCATTAAGGTTAACAAAACAATTTTTAAACGTACATTGTGCTTAATAGATCTACAGTTACATTGACATTTAATAAAATATTTAGGATTTAAAAAATTGTAATGCTAATGTGGATAATACTTAATTTGTTACATCGATACGAGAAATAACAATGGCAGTCATTTAAATGTTTTATTTAACATCGTAATGCAATTTACAAAAACAATGCAATAGCAAAACATTATATATTTGCTGCAATAAAAATGAAGTTACATAGCATTTAAATTTCATTATCTTTTAAAATGCCGAGCAAAATACACGATATTTTATCCACAGCACGAATTAATTCATATGCTTGTTTTATTAGGAAGTTATATCTTGTGCTAATAAATTAAATGCACTTAAATAAACACGTTTGCGTGTATCGAAGTAATTTGTAAACAGCTGTGAGCTCTGGCAAAATCGTTATCAACTCCATGACCTATTGTAAACAATTATGAAAGCAGGTAATGTATTTAATCGCGACTTAAATCTTTGCCTAATATCAGCCTAAAATTCCTTTGTGGTTTGATGAATTCTTTGCGAAGTCGAAAATCAAAGCACGACTCGTGAAAGTTGGGCGCCCTTTGAGCGGACCCGTTATTATTTTCTCAAGAACCTCTTTTATGTAAAAGAACGCTTCAGATGGCTAGGGTGGGAAAGAGAAAAACATGACGGAGTTGTGTTGCGTGCGTCCCTTTCCTTTGTGTGTCGTAGAGCGAGACGAGAGAGGATGATGTGGAGTGGCTTTCGAGTGAAGAGTCTTCATACACACTGGTACTCGTTACGTCATGGCCTGGGGCCGTGTGGGAGGTATTTCGACAAGTATTTTATGAAAAATGTATCCGTCTTTGCGAATCTTTGCGACAATGCTTGAAGCTTTTTTGTAACTATTTTGAGCAATAATGAGATGAAAGTTGCTTGTTAAGAAAGGCACCCACATGTTCCTAGAATTAGCTCTTGTATGTCGTGGCTCCTGTCTAACACGACAGGTTATTACTTAACGAAACGGTGGAGCGAATATTCATAATTTCATATGCGAGCGTTTCATAAAACTTTTTGAATATTTAGGGTTATTACGTACCAACCAAGCCAGCGATTTTAATATAAATCCCTCAAGAACTCTTGCTAAAAATAATAAATTACTTTTGGAAGCATATCTGTTGTATAGTACACATTCAGTGCCACATAGATCACTTTCTTCTGAAGTGGAATTAATAATAAAAAGTGATGTAGCATTTTTTGTAATTTTCGAAAGCTTTTGATAATGGTCGGAGCGGACGCTAATCAAACGCTAATAACTGGGCCGGACTGTTCAACATGTCACCCAAGAAACACAAAAAGCGCTCCGTAACATTTTACCATTAGTAATTATGTACTAGCCCCCGAACTTTGCCGATCACATACGATTAAAATAAGCCTCGACGCCATTAGTTTTGTTATTGTTTTAAGTATTACAACTGCAGTAAATTGAGTATATATAGTTGGATATGCGATATCTTTTATTCAAAATCCTTTGTTTTTTATCATTATTAAAAAAACATAGTAATTAGAAATAATTCTTTACTTAAAACCGAAGTATATATAGTAGTAAAACTAATAAGGTAGATAACATTTTCCCTATTCCCATCTGATGGTAAGTGGTGCTGAAGCCTAAAACGTTGACGCACTAACTTATAAGAGCCTATTCACTTTCCTCTTGAAGACTCCCACGTTGTAAGAAGACGGGGAAAGTGCGCACCATTTATTAATGACGACGCAAATCGCATCATCCGTTCAGGCGGGACTTTCACTACGTAAGGAGGGATACCTGCCGTAAGTCGAGTTGTCGATGAAGGAACGGCGATGGGGGATTCGAACAGTTCCTGTGCACACTCTTCAAAATGTATCCTACAGAAGAGCTAGAAGCTGGCAACCTTACGCCCGTGCTCAAGGCTCTGCAGATTGGTATCAACCAGATCTGGGTTACCGATGAGCCTTTTTGCACGCCTTTCCAATGAGTTCAACGCTGATATATGAGTTTTGGCAGCACCAGCCATTTAATTAATAAACATCTATATAAGTGAGAGACTCACAGTCTCTCCACCATCAAACACCACAGCACTTAAGCATTTATTTAATACAGCTTTTTTATAAATTAAATAATAGTTAGGTGTTTGTCTTAAAAGCAGAGATAGTCTGCCCTTTTATGGTTTGAAATTTACCTTCCCACGTGGCTTCGTAATTTGCACACATCTTCAGAAATTGTTATAGCATTAGAAATATAACATTTCAGTGAAGAAAAACACTGTAACAAAACCTGCATATCTATTCTCCACAATGTTTTCAAAGCTGTGTGTTAAGTTAACATTTGAAAGCTCGAGCATCGAACATCAGTTACGAGTTATAAAGATGATGGGAATCTGTGGAAAATAATCTTAAACCGATGCTATTTACCATAATATTTACCATATCTATAACCATTTACTCATATTATGGTTTAATGTATTATTAATTTACTATCGTACAGAAAATCATTTCACTTCTATGCGGTACAATATCCACGGGTTTCTTTGTGATATTTAAAACGTGATAAATAAATATAAACGAAAATATGCTGCGTTACGTGTTAGAGCAATAATAAACTCCGGAAGGATATGCATTTTCCTCCACGGAGTCAATTTGAACGCAACTAGATCGGACATCGATTAAAAGCGTAATTTTCTAGCTCTACGACTCAGTACTCTGTGGATGTTTGGACTTTGTGGTGAGCTTGTCTCTTTGGTTTGATCTCTGACGAGACAGACATTTATGTAACAAAATGTATATGTTTAAACTGTTTGTGACGTTTGCATAACTGACTACTTAGTACTTAAAATAAGGTAAACGAAATGAAAATATTATAAAGAAGCCTGCTTACTTTCTTTTATCTTCTCCTTTTTTGTTCTGTTATTGTCATTCTGAGTGACAGATATCGGTTGCAATATAGCCTTGTTTGTTTAATTATCTAGCTACATCGGATTTTGGAGTTGGCTATTTTTCTCTTCTTCAGTTCGTATGTTCGTTTCATGAAATACACTTTTTCCTTCTGAAGTTATGAAGACATACTCCTGTTAATCATTTTGTTTAGCGGAACGGTTGGAATTTTATTAGAAAAAATATATTTAACAGTAAATACACAAATATTTGAAATTTTATGATAAAAAATATATACAGGTCCAATCCAGATTTTAACTATCATATTTCCTCTTGGAATATTATTCGCGCGGCTCTCTCATTACGAAGCAAATCATTACTCGGTGAAATCGTATGGAATCGCAGAGAGGGATTGTTATCCGTACCATTTAAAATTTTACCCTAAGGGAAAGAAATAAGGTAGATTTTGCACT